>SKCR01046987.1:0-62957 GCA_019454045.1 Zanthoxylum bungeanum | reverse complement strand
AAAAGACACGTTAACTGTTAAACAGTTATACTAACTGTCATACAGATAGTCTTGATGTGTCATTTATTAGATCATATCTAATATACGACTAATGGAATATCTCACAAGTCTCTCAGTTTTATATCATATATAAAACTTTATATCAAATATAACAGAGACTACTCCACTGCAAACACGGAGAAAAGAAGACTTAGGATATATAATACTAGAAAGAAATTTGTACGCTCCCACTGACCCTACTGACAAATACGTATTCTCCATACTTCGATAAAACCAGACAATCTGACTGTATCAAAATCAGAGAGCACGAATTTCCGAAAGCTTATCTGAGTCTACAATAGGCTCTATAAGCTAGTATATCAAATTGTGATCTTAGCAGAATACAAACTATAGGGCCATTCTAGAATGAACTCTTCAAACAAAGAAATCACAACAGATCTCTCATTCGAAGAAATCATTCAAGAACGCCACTTTGCATTCTTTAGTCAAAATACAACATTTAATATCAACATTAACCAATAGATTCTTAATTGTCCAAATCAGTGCGACAAGAGACAAGCTTCCTCAGAATCTACAATCTACTGAGTATAACCTTTCTCACTGTCATACTATAAAGGTCAAACTTTTATCGAGCTCACTGTGCTTTTGCTGCGCAAACAATTTGCACATTTTATGAACTATTCATAACGAAAGCCTAATCAAGTTCAAAACTTGATCGTCATAAGCCATGAACAATCTTAGATCTATGGTTCAATGGGTATTTCCGAAATTGATATCAAATATCGCTCCCACTATAAGTTATAGGATAATTTTCTTCGATAAGAAAACATCAGAATCATTAAGTATCAAATACTTCGTAAATGATTCTGACATCCTATTAACTTATACAGAAGTTGTCTAAGGGTCTTTTCATCTTATTAATTATGTAGTTCCATAGTTTATCATTCTCATTTGACTTCACTAAGTCAAGTCCTTTCTGCAATCGTCAACATCCAATGTTAACATACCAAGTAATAAAACAATTCTATTACTCGGGATCGTATAAAAGATATTCTATCAAATAGAATACAATATTCCATTAAATAGAATAAATGACAAACTTTACTTGTACCTCCGAGGCGCAAGTACTTTCAATTATATAATCATTATATAAAAGAAAGATTCAAATCTCAAACTATTCAAGATTCGAATTTTCTACTATTACATATCGTATACGTAACTGTAGAAGTCAATGGAACCAAAATTAAAAATATGAATTGGTGTTACTGGAGCATAACCCCAAAAGTATTGAAAATTAATTCGGTAACTCTCAATATCAACGAATCAAATCATATAAGATTCGATAACTCCCACTGACCAATTCCATCACAATGGAATCGTGGAAGTTTAATACTGAATAAGAATCACATTCATTAAATAACCTTAGAACTAATTACCATAAATTCATTTGTTTGATCAAATCAAACATCCTCGAATAACTCAAAGACTCATTATGAATTTTATAGTTTTCAACACTTCAGATAAAATCTTTGAACAATTCAAAATATTCTATCCAAGTTTCATTAGCAACATATTGACAGTTCTTGAACAATTCAAGACGTTCAATATGTTCTCTAATAGAAACACGTAACCAAGTTATGACAAATCATTAACTACGTTACGGAGTAAAGAAAACTATCTAGGAATTTCTAATTCGTTAAACTACATACATCCAATGTATTAGTTTAATAAGTTGGTGGTTCAATGACAATCATCGGTTAAATGAGATTTAATCACAACCTGAATACAATATTCATTAAATGGAAAAGGATGTGTGGTGTGATCTTGTATCAGACCATCCTTTACCATAAGGAACAAGCATCTAATGCTTCTGTGATAAAAACTCATAAGCACAGTTCTAAGTTATTTACTTTACCGAATATTTTTCTTAATGTTTATCTTTCATCAATGACACTACTAGTTATATTAAAATATGTAACAATTGTTTATACAGAACAAGTAACTATCCAATAGTCACAAGTTCCGATATCGAATATCAAAACAGTTATTAACATTATTTTAATTAACTAGACGGGAGATCCAGTATCCAATACCTACAGTTGTCGTATTGCGAGAATCAAAATTCTCTATACACAACTATACGCATCTCATTTATTTAAGCTTTATAATTTGCGTTCAATTATTCACAACGATTGTAAATAATTGATTAGCAAACTGTGTCAGACACGTGACTTCTAAAAGTCACTAAAAGCCAAGAAACATCATTAAAGATAAACAAATACTAAAGGGATTTTCTTATGCCAGTCAAGAATCTCGAGACATGAACTATTCAAGTCAATTCTTTTCTGCATAAGAAACAATTCTAACTAGATTATCATATCCAAACACATATATCTATTTAGATTACCTAATCGTGACTTAGAAACTAAGTCACAAACCATCTCGATTTTCAAGAAAATCAGAACATTAGTTCCTGATGGTTTCAACTAATCTAACAATATCTAAGTCTACTGTCTTTCTAGAACCTATTCTAGAACTACGCAACCATAAGTAAAGTCAGAAAATCTATTATATAATAGGCATGCAGTGGATTAGAGGCAAAATACTATAAGCAATATAGAATAAAAGAAAACGAAAGCAGTAAATTCCATAAAATTACGCACTGCTTCAGTTATGGATTTTTAAACTCAGCAGTGTCTCCCACTACTTTACGTAATACCGTAATCCCCAACGGACAACGGGAATTCAATAATTAAATCGAATTCCATAGTGAGAGTAGGATCCCATGAATATATTTCGACTCACAGCTTTGGCACGTTCTCGCCTACGTATATTCATTAGGTAGACAACTCTTGTCAATCACTCACTAGTGACTCCTGATTTCGGTCCTGACCGTTTCTCGCTGTGACAGCTTTGGCACGTTCACAGGGAGGCGTATCAAGGCTACACTTGTCAATGACAAACTCAAGCTACCGGTGTAGTCCTGACAGCTTTGGCACGTTCAGGATTTCCATTTTCACTTGAATTTGTCTCTTATCATATAAGTTCTACCGGCGCAAATGAACTACCATAAACCATAACTGCACAGCTTTGGCACGATACAGCTATAGCATCAGGAAATCATTTGCATCCGTACTGGCAAGGCGGACCAAGAAACATGTATCCAATACACGTTACTTTACAGCCATATTTAAAAGCGGGGATTTTCCTACGGAAGTTATATTCTACATCCAATGCAGAATTTTAATCTAAATCATTTTCTAAACATTTCAATTCTACTTAGAAAGCATAACACAATTTAACAATTAAATTTCGTTACATATTCCATTACGAAGAACCGAAAAGTAAAGAAACATATAGATTCCTAGCATGTGCGAACATTAAAATTGGATTAATATCATAAATATCAAGCATGAAAATGTAATGGATGAAGCATCAGACCCGCTCTGATACCATTTTTGTTGGGGTTTTTGGGCGATCGGGGCGCAGCGGAAGCGCGGGTCCGGGCGATATCGTATTTTAAAACTTTTCAAAATACCGAATAAATTATTCAATATCTAATATGAATAATTTATTCATATATTACCTAAACCAATTTATTTAATATCATATATTAATATAAATATAGTTGAAAACTCGCGAAACTTTTACGAAAACTGTTTTCCCCAAAATTGCCTAAAACGCGTTTTTGACCGAACCGACTACCCGACACTTATGGAAACTGCCCAGGTCAGCTCCAATAGTGTCGGGGCAGTACACGGGCTGCCAGAACAGTGACGGAATCACTGTTTTCACAGCCGTCACCCGGTTGGCTCAAAATCCACCCGTAACACCGTTTTTGGCCGTTTTCGCTTATTTCAACTCCGAAACACTTTCCGGAAATTGTGCCGACTCCCAAATTACATCCATTACATTTTAAACACATCAATTTCATCACAAAAATCAGAATCAAACTCAGACCTGTAGCAGAAACTGAATTTGCCATTTTTCATGCTTTTAATCCAAATTTCCATAATTAATCAAATTAATCAACACACCAAATCAAGTCACCACACATATGAATCACTCTAGAACATTTCTAGGCATAAAATGAGTGGATTTTACACTCTAGAATGGTAACTTATTGTCCAAGAACAATTTGAACAAAATTGGAATGAATACTTTAATTTCATCAAATTCATACTTCACACATGCTTATTGCTTCAATTCATCCACCAAAAATCAAAAGCCCCAAAATTTATGTAAATAAAGAAACCCTAGATCTCATAAGATCAACAAGGAAACAAGAAACAAATTTCTAAGCAAAGGGATTAGATGAATTACCTTTAATCCACTTAATTCCATAACTTTTTTCCTTGATTTCTTCATTTTCTTCATGAATTCTTGAAACCATTTTAGAACCCATTTTTGGCACATGTTTCGGCAGTGAAAGAAAAGCCAAAATGAAGAAAAGATAACCTTTTTCTCTTCATTTTGAAAAGTGGCGTGAATGGTATATATATATTTGTCAAAATTTTTCAATTTTAACTAAATAAAAATTGGCTTGGTAAAAAGTGTTACACTTGGCAAATCATTTGCCATACATTACAATTAATATATTTTAAATAATTAGCCAACACTTTACAAATGTATAAATTATAGTAATAATAATTCAATTCATTAATTGAATCAATCATTACTAACTTTACAAATATCAAGCTACCATTTGCCAATTAATGTGTATCTAATTTAATTATGTATCAAATACAAATACACATTACAATGACCAAAAAATTTTCCAGGCATGTGTAAATTCGTTTACCAATTAAACGATTCGAATTAACTAATTTAATCCGATGAAGTATTATGAATAATCTGTATTATTCATATCGAGTTACCCAAGTGCTCAACGAGTACACTTCATATTGTGGGACTCTCTAAGTTTAGGTTTATCCGTCACGAAATCCAATTTCGTGTCCATAATCCACCCACTCATGGATTATGATGATCACAGATAATCTCGCTAAACTATGCAAGTCGAGGTCATAGCATACGTATAATCCCTCCGTCACAGGCAATCCGTATTATACCTGGGATATAGATCAGAACGTCAAATCTGTTCGGTATAATACAGTCGACTTTCAATTTACGATCTCTAAATAACACTCGGAACTAGTTTCCGACGTTATACCACGGCCATGGATTTACTAGATCATAAACACGTGAGGATGCCTATGCCCTGTACACAGGACTGACAGATCCTATCTTGATACGCACTGGATATCATGAGCATCAGTCCACACTCAACGAACAGGCGGAGGTCTGATCATGAATAGATCGTTGACGTGACTGCCATCAAAGTGTGGAGGATAACTCATATATCCACAGTGGTATCTCAAGTCGAAGGACCACTATGCTCGCTCAACTCGAGAAGGTTCCTATTGACGTTGGTGTACCATCTATTAGGAAACCTTCAGTGAGTCGTTCAGTGTCTTATCAAATAAACACCTATATGTCTATACGAGTCTCCCGAGACTCATGGTTCACTGGGATAAACCATCGGACCAAGTCACGATATACAACATGTACTGGTCTCAGCGGATTTTACTAACCGACCCGTGTTAGTAAATCTTGACCATGAACTTTGTTTAAGGCTATACAACTAATAGTGCGCTTCCCAATGTCAATTACAAACTACGTTGTAACTGCGCACTATATTGTAAATCCTAGGGTCTTTGTCTAATATACATGTATCACTAAATCAGATTCAGTTTCAATCTAATCGAGATTAGATCGAATAAGTGTATAAAAGACAAGGGTGCTACCAGTAAAATTGGTAATATTATTGAAAATTGAACTGTCCGTATTTATGAATCGGACATAAATACGATCCGGATTGGCACTCGGAGCACCAACCCCAACAGGAGCATCATTGAAAGAAACTCGAGCAAGCCCAAAATCGCATATCTTCAATTTGCAATCAGCATTGGCAAGGATATTTTTTGGCTTTAAATCTCGATGAAACATATTTGCTGCATGAACCTCAGATAAATCAGTCAATGCAAAGAAACATAAATACCAAAACACACTGCATTGCACCCTGTATGTATATATTTCAGACCACAAAGAAGCTGGTACAAGAAAAACTGATAGTGCTGAGGACTAAGATCATCATTTGCCTTAATAACTTGATGAAGTCAGATTCCATTAATTCAAAAACAACATAAATATCCTTAAATTCCGTCCGTGAAGGAGGAAGCATAATATGCTTTATTTCTACAATATCAGGATGACGAAGCAACCTAAAGAGTTTAATTTCTCTCAAAATCCGTGTGGCATTGGAAACATGCTCAAAAACGTCATCGATCTTCTTTATTGCAACCCTTTCTCCAGTGTGGGTGTCAACTGCTGAACCAACAACACCATAATATGAACCAACAAAACCATAATTTCCTTTCCCAACGACTTCTTGAATTTGGTATCGGCTTGCCTCTCCGTATTCTGTGAAGAATTCTGTTTCTAGCGCACCCTGCATAAAGATTAGCAACCAATGATTACAGACTTGAAAATGAAAAATACAGTAGTTCGAATGAAAAGGGCAGTACATATCACATAAGGATATTTTTTAGCTTATCATGGCTGTGAATCCAGAGATGTAAATGTGACATTAAAACTATATGAGTGATAAATTCTGAACCACCAAATGTGCCAAGCAAATCAATGATATAAAGTTCCCAACCCAGCAAATAAAACAGCCGCACCACCCGAAAACATTGGAACAAAAGGTGCCTTCAAGGTATCAATAGTTTCAATTCAACCCAAAAATTATTCAACTAAGAGCATTCGAAGATCAATAAAATTCCAGTTAAACAAGAGAACTAAAAGGCCAATGTGTTGAGCTCTTGTTTTGGCAGATTCCCAACAGCAAGCAAACAAGACATATAATAAATGAAAAGCAACAAAAACATAAAAACAAAATAAGGAAACAGAAGGAAATAATATTAATATCTGAAATAAAGAGAGAGAAACCTTCTTATGAGGATCCATAGAGGCAGGGGTAGGGGCAATAGGTAAATGGTTTCTTTTGGGTACAGTGATGAGGGATAAGGCAGATAATTCAAAGTCTTGAACAATAGTAAGTTGCCCTTCTTATTGATTTTGATTTTGATTGTTCAGAGATGAAGATGAAGGTGCGCATGGCTGCTAATATTGATATGATTGTTGTTAGAATTGTTATTGGTAAGGGAATGGCGTTGAAACCAGTGACGCACACTGTCCACGAGAGTACGATTTCCTCTCATATCTCTCTCACTAGACTCGCCTCACTTTGATTTACAGCCAATCAATTCCAGCATTCCTCGCTCTCTCTCTCTCTCTCTCTCTCTCTCCCTCTCCCTATTTGACACCTTCTCTCTCTATTTCTGTGATTTGATTATCAGACATGAGAGGGGGAAGACAGCCCCAAGAAAGTGAGACCATGTTGTGTTCTTTTGTTTTTTATTCTGTTTTACAAACAGGATAGGATAGTAGGCAATATAAAAATAAATAAATATTTCTTATATTAAATTAATTAATATAAATTTTTTTTTTTTTTTAAAGAAGGGGAATCGTTCCACGAGAGGTCCTCTTCTCTCGTTCCACTTCTCTGAATGATTTTTCTTTTAATTTCGAAAAAATAAAAAAAAAAAATAAAAAAACGGTATTGTTTTGGCAGCAGTAACGGCAACAGTAACGAATTTGTAACGGATCATTGAATTGATAAAAATTGAAAGTTAAAGGATTGAATTGACAAAACTGAAAATTAGAGGACTGAAATGAAAAAACGTGAAAGTTAGAGGGTCAATTTTGCATTTTTGCCAATAAATAAATAATCATATGTGTACGATAATAAGAGATGTTAATATCCGTACCCAATCCATTTAAATAATAGATAAAAAATAATCGTCACACTCACTTTTAATGTACTGGACTTATTATTATTGAATAAAACATCAGAAAATCAAATGATATATATTTGAATGTATCATTTATGTGCGCAATTATTATTATTGTACTTTTTATTGCTTGAACGTTGTAATATTTTTTTTATTCCATTTCAATCTAATTCTTAAGAGTTTTTCATGAAATTGGATTCTGTAATAAGTTATGTTGATGGTGTTTTTGGAGACAAGTATTTTGTACAGTGTGGCGATGGTAGAAATGGCATTTTCCGCATCAGGAGGACCAGCTTCCGTAAGAGTTGACTTTCTCTTAAAACGAGCACTAAGTACTGGCCCGATCTTCAGGGTCCTGCCGACCAGAGGATATTATGTGTTCGAATACCGACTGCCGACCCCTATCGGCCTAAGACCGACCACATTAGTCCGATGGCCTGGACATTGTCAGCTCGGTAGCAACATTCATAGTTCAGGAGACCATTTTGACCGACATCTTGAAGATCAATCTATGATCAGGGCATTTGTAACATCCCCGATCTGGAGATGTTACCGGCAGAGGATAGCGGTACTAACCCCATAAGCCTCTGACTTTCTGACTGTATTCTAAACTATACAAATGCAATGTCATGCATGGAAACTACAACTCAATTTAAATACTTTTATTTCTCATGACTGTGTACTCTAAATACTTTTCTTTACAAACATTAACATGTACTTATAAAGACTCATATTATACTAGTGCATACAAGAAACTTTTACTTTTACACTAACTGGACTCTCACGCTATATGACTCAATGCTTGTGGACTCCTTCCTTGGTGACTACATCAGTATCCGTCCTTCCGAGTCGTCCTCCTGGAATTCCTGCAAAATAAATATTGGGAGTGGGGGGTTAGATTTTTGTACGATCTAAGTGAGTGGACTATAAATGAAAACTGATGTAAAAATCTTTTGAACTCAAAACCATATATTCAAAATGTCTTTATATAAAATCTTTGTTTCTGAAACTTCATCTTTCTGAAAACTATCTTTCAAACCCTGATTTTTGAAAATTGTTTCTGAAAATCTAGTTTCTGAAAACTCGTTGCTAAAAATCTGAAATCTGAAAACTATGTACTGAAACTCTGAAAACTGTATGCTGAGAATCTGAAAACAGAAAACTTTTTCTGAAATCTGAATCTCTGTCTGAAAACCTGGACGTATTAGGGCGTTACGTATTGTCGTCCCCTCACACGCCTAATTGGAACCTTGGGGTGTTCCCTAGGTCACCGCATCTCCGCCCGGGAATGTACCATCTGAGCGCTTAGGATCTAAGGGCGTTAATATAGCCATCCCCCTAGCCCGGCTCGAGGATCTGAGAGCGTCCCATCAGTCCTCCACATGTGCACATGTCTCTAGATCCGTCAATTCCACTGTAGGGTGAGTTTTTACTTCATGTCCCGGAAAACTTATAAATATTGCTAATAAACTTTTTAAAACATTAAATCAAATCCCAGGTAACAAGTATCTAAAACTAAACAAGGCTAACGCCCTAAAGATTTTAAAATAAGTCTTGAAATAATTATTAAAGCTGAAACAAGTAAGCATAGAATCAACTTGTAAAAAGAAAATAAATCTCCACTCACTGATTTGGGCTTGACGGCGTCTTTTCACGGCGTCAATGGTGGTTGATGTTAGTGTCCTAGACATGCCACGGGATCTCTAAGCGTGATTCGTGTGTGAATAAAAATCAAAAATAAGTTACGGAGGACTTACATTGATCGGTTGAGTTCAAAACTTTTATGGATGTTGGTGAGTATTAATGAGTGATAAATCTATCACTATTTCCCACTCATTTAACCTAATATTTTGTATAGTTTCTTGAGTTTTGTGAATATTTTGATGTGTTTTGTGTTATTTTGTAGATAAATAAAGTTTCAGGACATTCTGGAGGTGATTTGGACCAAAACAGTGAAAATTGGAAAAATGGCATTTTGGTAATTTTGGTGCATCGCGACGCGCAAGCCTTTGGCGTCGCGACGCCTAATGTGCGCCGAATAGTGCTAACGTGCGTCGGGTTAACGGGTCAGAATTTGAGAAGTTTGACTTTGCTAACATGCGTCGTGCCACGTGTCACCATGACAGCCGATTTGCTAACGTGCGTTGTGCCATCTGTCATCATCCTACGGTGCCGAAAATCACCATTGCCACGTGTGCCACGTGTCACTCCACGTCACCGCCACGTCATCATCCACATCACCAGTTGACCAAGTCAAAGTGCTATGTCATCGCCACGTCATCATCAACCAATCACAGCGTGCCATGTGTCGCAATCCTACGGTGCCTACACTCCCTTTCACCACGTGTTGCCATGTCAGTGTAACGTCAAGCCACATCAGCATAATAATTGAGCTCTCAGCCGCCTTGCCACGTGTCGCTTTATCTCCTTATCCAGAATCGCCACGTGTCATCATTTCAGCGTGCCATGCCAAAAAGAGCCGACGTCGCGACGCTATAACTCTTGGCGTCGCGACACCCAGAGCCTATCCGCGCCTATAAATTGAGCTCGAGATTTCATTTTTAGATGTACCATTCTCTCTGTTTTCTTTGATGTAAATAGGGATTTTTCTCTCTAATTTCTTTTAATTTCAGTTTTGTAATTAAATTTTAATTACGTTCTGTAATAATAGTAACTTTTTTTCTTTATTTTTACAGTTTTTACTATTCAACCATGAGGAGGTAATTTCCCCTGCTAGGGTGAAAGGTAATTCTTTTACTATTGCTATTTAGATTAATCTCCCTTAAAAATAATATATTCACTATTTAAAATTTGACTTAAAAATGATACCGCCATATTGGCCGGTTGGTAATTCATTTTAAACTGGTTTAAACCTGACTAAGCAAGGATACCGCCAGATTGGTCGGTTGGTAATTAAATTTTCTTACCGCCTATATCGCAAGTTTATTTTGGTTCCGCCTTTATGGCTGGTCGGACTTAATATTGACTTAATCAGGTTACCGCCTATATGGCTGGTTGGTAAAATAATCACAAGTTAATATATTATATTAAGGGAGATATCTAATTAGTAATTAGTAAAAGTTGATCATTTTACCTTAGCATTTTATTTTATTTTACTTTTCAATTTTTATTTTACCGCAACCACTTTTCATCATTTTTACTTTATGTATTTTACCTTTAAGTTTTTATTAGCCCTAGTTATGTGTTGTAACTAAATTAGATATCTAGGGTTGTGATGAATTCCAATAGCACCGGTTTATAAGAGGTTAGATTATAGTTTGAGTAATATAAAGATTTATTTATTGAGTCTTAATCTTAATGCTTTTTCATTAACTGGCCATTAATAAAATTGAACTGGAAAACTTAAAATGAACTTAGAAATTTGATTTTAAGTTTAAGACCTTAGACTCAATAACTCACGATCTTCCTTGAGGATAGATAACCCTTTAATAGATTTCCTTACAGGATATGAATATACCTGTCGGGCGGGGGTAGCCATAATTGGAACTCAATCTTAATGAATGCAGGTAATTTGGTTGACATAGACATATGGTTCAATTGGGTTATACTGGATATTTGTAGTTGACCATCGAAAGAGGCTTTTTATATAATTTAGTGTTCTAGGTTAATAAATCAATATTTTACCCAACTATAAGATAACCACTTCATCTTTAAATAATATTGGAAAGATTCACAACCCTAGATAGTTTTTAATATTGAATTTTCTTAAACATACTTTCAAGCAATTTTATTTACTTGTTTTTAAATTTAGAATCATCACCATTTTAAATCAATCAAACAACCTCTTAAATACTAGTAATCATTTGACCTCATAAAATTAATAGATAAGGTTTTAAGTCCTCATGGGATCAATACTTTTTATACTACTTGAACGATATGTGCGCTTGCGTTATACGCGTGTGTAGCACCGGTCAAGTTTTTGGCGCCGTTGCCGAGGACTTTTTTATCTTTCACTATTAGTTTAGAGGTTAGATACCTTTACTTGAATCTAATTTATTTTTACTTATTGTTTTTGTTTTCTTGTGTTTAAGGTTCTCAGAAACTACATGAGATGAACCAGAAGCTTTGAACTCCGATCGCTTGACCCAGAAATTGAAAGAACCATCAGACAGTTGAGAAGGGAAAGGCGAGAAGGCCAAAAAGCTTTAGTCAACATGGAACATGGACCTTTGGAGGTTGCACCACCAATTCCCATTCGAGACAGAATCATTCCGGTGGTTGACAGACTCATTTCTTGTATTGTACTTCCTCTCTTACCAGCAAATACGGGTGACATCAAAACATGAATCCAGATGATTCAACAGTCAGTTCAGTTTGGTGGAATGTAACTGAAGATCCTAATGCCCACATCAGCAACTTCCTGGAAGTTTTCGGCACTTTTAATTACAACCGAGAAGCTGAAGAAACAATGAGACTGTGTATTTTCCCATACTCTTTGAAGGACAGAGCTAAAGCTTGGCTACATTCACTACCAGCAGGCTCCATCACAACTTGAAACACTTTAGCCACCAAATTTCTTGCAAAGTACTTTCCACCAGCCAGGACTGGAAAACTGAGGAATGACATCACATCCTTTGTACAACAAGACTCAGAAACTCTCTACAAAGCTTGGGAAAGGTACAAAGATTTACTCCGAAAATGTCTTCACCATGAGATTCCAAAATGGCTTCAAGTCCAAACTTTCTATAATGGACTTTCTGGACTGATGAGAACCACAATCGATGCTGCTGCTGGAGGAGCTTTGATGGCAAAAAGAGAAGATCAAGTCTGGGACCTAATCGAAGAAATGACTAACAACAATTCCTTGTGGCCAACAGAAAGAAGCATGATGCCATGATCAAAAGAATTGCAGGAATTTATGAAAGTGGAGCCAATACAGCAGTCAACACCAAGCTGGATCAGATATGTAAATTCATGGAGACTCTTACCACTGGATCCACCAGTTCACCATATGGAGGAAACCACTTGAAGAGACGGTGAATTTGTTGGGTTTCTCTAAGGTCCCAAGGATCATTTTCAAGCAAGAAACATATATGTGAATACTCGTAAAAGCATGGCAGAAACATACTTACAACGATCGGCTTTTGCGACGCGAGGAACAATGAAAAACATCAAGCTTTTCCCTCATAGGTTCTCAGCTTTTGCAAATTTTTGAGCTCCAAGCTTTGTGTTGTGATTCCATGCTCACGGGTGCGATTCCCTATCACCTTCGCAAGACTCTTAAAGCGTGCTAGCACTTCGGAAATTTTGCCGTAAAACTTTATAAGCTTCTCCTTCATTTCACGGCAAAACCAGAAATTTTGAGGAAGAAGATGGCCCAAGGCCGAGAGGTAGGAGAGAAGAAAATGTGTTTTGGTGTTAGGTTAATTGATTCCCAAAATCAATTAAAACATATACCATTTACAACTTTCAAAAAGTCAGGCATTAAAGCCAACCACTTCCATCACTATTCACATCACTCATGACAAATTGTCAAATCACTCAAAGTGACTAGACATCACATCAATCGATTGACTAGTGATTTGACGCTTGATGTGACTTGTGGGCCGCACTTGAATTCGAAATGCGAGTGCGCCCGCAAACACTCCCGGGCTCGGGTTTGCTAATTCCAAATTAACGAATTTTCCGTTGCGACGTAATTAAATAATTATGCCTAGCAAAATTACTATTCACGTAGCTAACGATTAATTCTAAATTAATTCGTTCGTCCGAATTAAAATCTAATTTTATTCCGAGTCGAAATCCAATTTCGTATAATATATCGAATATATTATTTTATCGATTAATTCCACATTAATCGTTTTCTCTCTTTAATTAATATTTTATCCCAGATAAAATATCTCCGTAATTAATCCCAGATTAATTTTCTCTCTCATCATTTATTAATCCCAGATTAATAAAGTGCGAGTCATACATCATCGGTGAATCTTCGGGAAGTGACCCATGAGATCCTCAGATATGTTGGTAGTAAATCTGGTCGTCGGACTATCCGAACACGTACGTACCTAGTACTACATTTTTACCGATTTACAAGACAATGTTGGCTTCTAGCAAAGCGCCATGCCTACCCAATTCTCCAGAAATATCCTTACAGGAATATGTGATCTATATCAGGCGTAGTATACGTAGTATTGCATTTAGCGATCCAGTATCGGATGTCACATGCTAGGCCTGAGGCTGGAATGTGTCTGCCCCGTACGAAGCACATATCGGATCTCTGGTAACTAGTCTCTATAATCGAATATACATGACCTAGTCATAATATCCCGATAGTTGCAGCATATAAAGAACAAGTTATGTATCCTACGTGATCATCATGTCCACTATGACTGGAGTGATACTTCCATCTCGACATCACACCCAATACACTACGATTCTCAATATACCTAGAAGAGGCGTACACAGAACCTGTTAAAGCCCTAGACGACCAAAACGAAAGTATATTGATTTTCACAAGTATTAGCGGTGCAAGTCTCAGGTTAAGACCAAATACACCTACCCTGATTCGGACTTCCATAGACACATAGTCATACTATCAATGGATTCCGATGGGTCTATCCAGAGTGAAGCTGTTTCTGTACCATCGGTAATCACAACCTCCTATTACACTTGCATGAGTATCCTATACCAAAATATATGAGAACTATGTCGTTATGCCCTCACAACGCGCACAAGTGCAATACTAGTCTTTTTCGCATTATCGACGTCCAATCTCGATAATACTTTGACTATGGATATTTAATGATTAAACCTTCGTGGATTGATACTGTCTCATATCATCTCAATCCGGAACTAATCATATGGACCTTCTATCATTTATACATCTTGGTGATCTAATCACAAATGATAAAAGAGCAATTTTCTTTGTCACATAGTTAATTTGTACAACAACACCATGATCTGTACAAATAGTGACGCTATGGGTCATAACTGTCCAACAATCTCCCACTTTGCCTATAGCCAGTCACTCAAGTGTCCTACACCCGAACTATGTACGGTTCGCTCAAATTACTGCTGAGAAAAGGCTTTCGTCAGCGGATTTGCATGATTATCATCTGATGCGATTTATTCGATCATCACATCGCCACGATGTATGATCCGAATGAATCAGATGAATAGTCAAAGTATAAATCTGGATCGTTGATGAGAAGCTCAGCTGCTAACAGAACTATATCTAATCTAATTAGATTTATTATCGACCCAAATGGCTTCTATTGCTGCCTCAGCTGTAGAAATATTCCGCTTTTATTGTTTATTCGGTAACAAAATCTAGCTTGGAAGATTTCCAGCTCACTGTTCCGTTATTCAAGCTTTATAGTACCATTATTGTGACTTACTGACTTATAGTCATTTTTATCGGTTAGGAAACTTACAGCAGTGATCCCAGTCACTTCAAGTTCTCATTCTCTATCTTTAGTTATCTAAGAAACTGAAAGATGTTCTTAACATCAATCCAATGACTATCACTTGGATTGGCCTGATTGTGACTCCATATGCTCAAAGCGTATGAGACACCAGGTCGCGTATATTTATTTCAATGTACGAGTTCTCGGAGAGTGTTAAAAACCTTTTAGATCTATCTCAGTAGATCTTTATTCCTAGAATAAAGGTTGTTTCTCCCAAGAATTCTACGGAGAATTTTCTCGAAAGCCAAGCTTTCACCGATTATTTTATGGGAATATCATTTCCAAGAAATGATATGTCATCATTATTAATGACATTTATTGTCATTGCGCTCCCACTAACCTCCTTATATACACAAGAATCATTTTCGTTTTGAATTAAATCATATACCATTATGATTACATCAAAACGATAGTTCCAAGTACCCAATGCTTGCTTCAATCCATACATGGATCGAATAACATGCAAACCTTGTTTGCTAGTTATGGTACGACAAAATCATCAGGATGTTGTAAACATCCTCTAAAAGGTTTTCGTTTAAGGAAAGCGATTTTGACAATCAGCTGTCATATTTCATAAATGAAATATGCAGCATCAGCAAGCATTATCCAAATGGATTTAACAATGGCAACAGGTAAAAGGTTTCGTCGTGATCGACACAATGTTGATAACGATACCTTTTCGCTACAAGCCTAGCTTAGTATGTTGGTATGTTGCCTTCTATGTATGTCTTCCTTGAAGACTTATGTAGTACCATTAGGCACAATGTCTTACGGTACATCAACTAGTGTCAAAACATAGTTGTTATACATGGAATCCATTTCGGACTTTATGGCACTTTGCCATAATAGGGAGTCGATACCTTGTATCACTTCCTCATACGTAGTCAGTTCGTATTCCTCAATAAGATTGACATCTTTATGAGGTGAGATCAGAAATCCATACCCCAGGTTGTTTTCTGACTCTCTCCGACCTACGCGGTTCTTGTGTATTTGAAGATTACTAGTATAGTTTCATCCTTGATGAACTATTTGTGTTCCATTAAGGAATCGGTGTCTGGAATAATATTACT
The DNA here is from genome assembly GCA_019454045.1 of Zanthoxylum bungeanum. Lineage (NCBI taxonomy): Eukaryota > Viridiplantae > Streptophyta > Magnoliopsida > Sapindales > Rutaceae > Zanthoxylum > Zanthoxylum bungeanum. The sequence continues at coordinate 46,547 of SKCR01046987.1, read as the reverse complement.
CCGATTTTCATCGAGTTTTACTTTCCTCCTACTTACCACTGCATATAGGTATTCCTCTTAGGAAAACGCATGGTGAGCAACAATTAAATTGTTCTCTTGTGAGTTGTATAAGTACTATACTTTGATTTCCCTAGGATAACCCACAATTAGGCACTTATCCGATTTGGGTTCTAGTTTGGTATCATCCAAACATATGCCCAGCATACCCAAATCTTCAGGATTGAGAAACCCGATTTCTTTCCCGTTCATATCTAATATGAAATCTGTCTAACAGATTTTTATGGAACCTTATTCAAAATAAGTTTTGCACTGTTTATGCGTATCCGTTGAAGGAAATGGTAGCTCATAGCGACTCTTGATTAACCTTATCATGTCCAATGATTTCCGTCTTCTGCCATTTGTCTTTCTCGCGAACTACTTTTTTGTTTCGTTCCCCACAGACGGCGCCAACTGTTGACGATGGATTTTGGTCTCATGGCAATACGGGAATATCACTCCCGAGGCAATCCTCCTTCAATAGTGAATTTGTTTGGTTATGAGGGGAAACCAAAAGCAAACTTAGCAGAAGGTAGATAATGCGCCAATCAAACAAGGAGATTTGACGTGGTTCGGCGGATTTTTATCCGACCTAAGTCCACGGATACAAACATGATTCTACTTTTATTACTGAAACTCGCATTTCTTGTGCTTTTTACAAGTTTTTGATTCTGATGCCTCTTACACATAATCTACCCTTTTATTTATAATAGTGAAGAAATCAGACTCCTTCTGGTATGAGGATTTCTAATTGAAGCAACCTCATTTTCCCACAAGGATTCCTAATCAAATCTACCTCTATTCTTTTTATCCTTTTAAGACACTGGTTTCATCAGTTTTCTTTATGAAGGTAGGATTGTCTTCTTACCCCGTAGGGACATGACGTCTTATCTTCTGGTGCACGTCTTGCCATATGCTCGGTCTTCATGTGGTCGGTCATAATGGTTCTTTGAACTGAGAATGATGTTGTCGATCTGATAATGCTCGGTTATTCGAACCAAAGTGATCGGTTGCCGACCATAAAGTGCTCGGTCTCTTCCTGTTGTGGTCGGTCTGTAACCATAAGGTGATCGGCCTCTTATTGCAAAATGCTCGGGCCCTTGCTGCTGGCTTTTTATGGGTATGGTCGGCATCAATGATCCTGAACAAGAATGAGATTTACCTTTTGCCCCTGTCGTGCTGCTTTAAATACCATAGTGCCTGAAAACACCATCAACAAAAATAATTTTTAAATTGAATAATTATTTTATTTTTAAATACAAATATTTATAATTAAATTTTAAATCTTAATTCAAAATACCGCTAAAATATTTAAATTTGTAATTTTTAAGTATTCAACAAAATTTTAAAAATTTTAAAAAAGAAAAATACATTATTTAAAGACCCGAGCTATATCAGCCTCAAACTCAGCTCTCTTCTGGTCTGACTCGGAAGTAGAGAGACTTGGGTCGACTTGTCAAAACTGCCTAGAATTTTACTAACATTACTCACAGTTTTATTCTTGTAGTGAATTATATAAACCCACCTAAAACATAATCTATAATTATAAGAAATTTCGTTACTTATAATCACGTCACCAATTAAGTGGGAATGACAGCAGAAAAATTTGATTAACACCTCTCCATAGTCCATACACGAAGGAAGTAGTAGTTGTACGGTAAAATGTGGGCACATAACACTTATTCACCTGACCATGTGTACTTTGGGCCCTAACAACTCATTGTGTTGTTCAAGCAATCAGCTTAAAGATGAGTTTCGCTCGAATCAAAGGTGGCATGAGACCACGATTTTGAATCTTACAAGTTAGAGATGCATTAAAGTTCAAATTTATTTTTGCGTCTGAAAATTATAATAATAAAATAGATAGATTGATTAAATACGCTCTGAATTAGTAAGATTGTCTTATCTGGATTGAAGAGATCCCATAAATTATTGTATCATTTGGTATAGAGTTTGATAAACTTATAAGGTAGCCAAATCAATCTTATTAATAGCCAATTAACAAGAAGTATTAAGCTTAAGACTCAATAGACAAACTAAAGAATTACCCATAAAAAGAAAATCAATTATTAAGTGTGTGGATATTGTGTTTCATCACTTCCCTAGAATAAAAATAAAATGCTGGGGGTTAAAGGATCCATCCTTACTACTTCTAATTTAGAAATCTCTCTTATTACAATACAGAAATTATCAGTGATATTACCAACCGACCATACAGGCAGTATCCTCATTAAGTCAGATTTTCAATTATCCAACCGACCATAAAGGAAGTGTTATTATTTGTCCATAAACCAGCCATATAGGCGGTAATCATCTGTCACCTAAGTAAGTATGAAAGCATGTATTGAAACTCAACTTCCATCACAATTAAATGTAGCCAACTACTCACATCAAGTGTCAAAAGGTTGATGTAAGTAAAGTTGGTCTCACTCCTTTAAATTCAAAATTTGAGTTGGCTTACTCAACACACTTTGGGCCCGGTTTCGTTTAATCCGATTAAATGGATTTTCCGTCGCAACGTAATTAAATCTAATTTAATTAAATAATAATGCCTATCAAAATTATTACGGAAGTCGCTCGCGAATTAATTCTAATTAATTCGTTCGCTTGAATTAAATTCCAATTTTAATTCCGTTTTGAAATCTGATTTCAATTAATATATCTAATATATTATTTTAGCCCAATTAAATAATTAAATAATAAAATCTAATTAACTATTAAATTTACTTTACTGGTTAATTCTAAATTAATTGTGTTCTCTCTTTACGACGAATTTAATCCCAGATAAATTCTCGACGTAATTAATCCTAGATTAATTCTCTCTTTGATAATTAATTCCTAGATTAATTATTACTGTAATTAATCCTAGATTAATTCTCTCTCTTCTAATTAATCCTAGATTAATTATGTTCGAATCATACGTCATCGGTGAATCTTCGGGAAGTGACCAATGAGATCCCTGGATATGTTGGCAGTAAATCCGGTCGTCGGACTATCCGAACAAGTACGTACCTCGTACTACGTTCTTACCGATTTATGAGACATGGTTGGCTTCTAGCAAAGCACCGTGCCTACCCAATTCTCCAAAATATTCTTAAACGAATATGTAATCTTTTTCATACGTAGTATACATAGTATAACGTATTACGATCCAATATCGAATAGGGGTGAGCAACGGTTCCGGGTTTACCCGGAACCTATTGGAACCGGACCGATTTTCCGGGTTTGGAACCGGAACCAGTTATAATCGGGTAGGTTCCGGTTCCAAAAATGAAGGAACCGATTTTATCTGGGTAGGTTCCGGTTCCAAAATGATCGGAACCGGAACCGGACCATGGAACCGGTTTTAATAACGTACCGGATAATTTATGTTGAAATTTAGAACCTAAATTAGGTCGAAAAATGTATTTCTGAGAGTGAATCTAGTCTTAACAATGTGAAATTTATAAATGTTTAAAACTTTTTTATTACTTCTTGATATTACTGGCTATTTCCAATTGGCCAATACTTTTACTGGATTATAACATTTTTTATTTACTTGTTCTGATTACATTCAACTGAGTGTTAAACTGGGACTACTGATGGCCTCTGTTTAAACTGGGACTACTGATGGCCTATGTTTTTAAAAGTCTAAAGCTTCATTTTCTTCGTTCTTGAGCTTCCGCACTCCGATTTGGTCCCCGTTTTTTCCTACGGACTCGTATTGGAATGTAGTTTTTATTAAAATATTTTAAAATAGGGTAATTCGGAACCGGACCGGAACCGGACCGGAACCAGATTGGAACCGAATAATAGGGTACCCTGTTTAATTGGGTAGGTTCCGGTTCCACTTAGTGCGGAACCGAATTTTTTTGGGTAGAACCGAAACCGGTATTTCTCACCCCTAGTATCGAATGTCACATGTAAGGCCTGGGGCTGGAATTGTGTCTGCCCCGTACGAAGCATATATCGGATCACAAGCAACTAGTCTCTTTAATCGGATAATCATGACCTTGTCATATTATCCTGATAGCTGCAGCATTTAAGAAAGTACCAGTTTTGTATCCATGCGTGATCATCATCTCCATATGACTGAAGTGATACTTCCATCTTGACATCAAACCCAATACACTACGATTCTCAGTATACCCAGAAGAGGCGTACACAGAATACACATACCCTGATACGCAAGTATACTGATTGTCGCAAGTATTAGCAATGCAAGTCTCAGGTTAAGACCAAATACACCTACCCTGATACGGATTCCCATAGACACATAGTCACACTACCAATCGGATTCTGAGGGGTCTATCCAGAGCGAAGCTGTTTCCATACCATCGGTAAACAGAACCTTCTATTACACTTGCATGAGTATCCAATACCCAAATATACGAGAACTATGTCGTTACGCTTATTGGTTATAGGTGGCTTATTTTTTTTTTCTTTAGAGACTTTTCTTTTATTTTCAACTATACCACACATTATAACACAAGCAAGTCATGATAGACATCTAAGCAAACGGTCATTCATCGACATGCAATTTCTTCAATTAGTCACCTTACCAACTACTCAGGCTTCCATTGCTAAGAACCTATAATTAAGTGCTTACGAGTCTAACATAGATAAACTACTCAAAGCATTACATAAAAGTACATTAAAGGACATATCGTTTCTAAGATTTCACTAAAACAAACAATATCATCATTGGACTTATGCTTAACTATCCTGTAGCGGGATCCATCTTTGTAACATCCCGCTACAGGAGATGCTACCGGCAGGAGACAGGCTAATCCTACATCCATAAGCCTCTGACTCTGACAAAAATCCGACATGACCTCTACTAAGAGTCATGCGACCTGGATCAAAGTCCAGCACCTCCAAACAACCTATAGGGCCTAAACACAAAACATAACACTAAATAATGAAAAGACTTAATACAAATGGGGCTCCATGCCCGAAAATGCATATGAACAAAAAAAATTTACAATCATAACTTATACAGACTTGAACTCTTTACAACTACACTTAAATCCCCCCAAGACTTGGTGAATGGCTGACTGCAGTACTGCTATCCGACTCCTCAAGCTTTGGTGTCTGTGGTAGACCGATTAGGTCACCAACCTATAAAAGTCAAACACTGTTGGATAGTGAGTCATAAGACTCAATAAGTAACTATGCTCATTCATTGATTGTCAAACACATACAAGATCGGAATCATGTTTATGTATTAACCTAACTGTCTAAGTGGCCATGCAAATATTTACAGAGTCTGAGTTACTAACTAATTCGTGTCCATTTTACCAACATGCCATTTATTAAAACTCATTTTAGTTTGATCACACATATCTTAATTCCTGTTTACTAGTTATATTTTCATATATCCATAATATACGCGTCAAGTCTCTATATCATTAACAGTCATATCAAAACCCATCACGCTTTTGCTGCGCTACTCTGATATCTTTCTATTTTCCTATTCATTCTTTGCTAATTTATTTTGGGCACTTAATATAATTATCTTTCTTTTATTTCATTGAAATATCATCAAATCGGATTTATGAAATATTCTTCCTATAAGACTTCATTACACAATCTTCAATCATACATACATGTGTAAATAAAATTATATCATCATGCTTTATTATTCACAAATGATTCCTCTTATGTAAACATACAACTCATACATAAATCGTTCAAAAATACATATAAATATGATAATACTATCTTACATTAACGTCAGCTATATGCATCTCAAATGATTTCTAGAATGTATGATCTATATACTTATCTTATGAATTATACTCTACTCAATATGCCATGCTTTTATAAACTATTACTTTAAAACCTTTTCTAAAAAACTTACATATGAATGTACTAATGTTATCATGCATAATATCAACTATATGCATTTTCAAATGATAACCAAAATGTATGATTTATATGCATGACTTGTAAACTATACTATATTTTAACATGCTATGTTTTTAGAAAATACTTTCTGAAAACTTTCTGAAAACTCCTTTCTGAAAATTCTTTATTGAAAGCTTTACTTGAAAACTGGTTTTTGCTTTAAAATTCCGAATCTCCTATAAATCTGCTATTTCCGGAAAATTTCTTTTCTAAAAGCTCTTTCTGAAAATTACATTTGAAAACTGAAAACTGTATATGAAAACTGAAAACTTTCTATGAGTTTTGTGTCTCTGTCTGAAAAACTGGACGTATGAGGACGTTACGTATTGCCGTCTCCCAAAACATGCTACTACTGTCTCTGAAACTGGTGGTCTTGGGGCGTTACGTATCGTCATCCCCCAAGCCACAAATTGGAGCTGGGGATACGGATCTATGCTACCACCCAAGCTCAAAAACCAGGATTTTGGGGCAACTGTCATCCTTAGTCCTGAACTAGGATCTGGAGGTGTTACGTATCGTCGTCCCCCTAGTCCTCTACATGTGCACATGTTTCTGAATCCGTCAATTTCAATTGTATCAAGTTATATACTGGGGTGAGTTTTTCCCTCATGTCTCGAAAAACATAAAACCATGTTCTATATTTCAAAACTTGTAAACATTTTTTCCGAAGTACATTTTATTTGAAAACATCTGAAATTTTTCTTAAAAACACTTGAATCTTAAAAAAAATATTTTTAATTTTAACACCACTTCTAAAAATGATAACACATGTATATACATGCATATTTCATTCCAAGACTTTCATTTACCCTAACCATACTTTCTTATGTGCCTATATATATGTCTATGCATACCTATAATTAATGACATGCGAATCCGATTTCTTTATACTTTAATTGTCGCAACACTCATTTGCTTTATAACTATGCATATAGTTAGCCAGTTAGCGAGTCCAGTGTGCCAGTCAAGGTTCAGGGTGATGACCAGGCCATTCTCCCTCTCTCGTGATCGTATGCTCGGATTTCCAAGGGTGTGATACACAACCATTTAAATATCTACCCTCTTAGACTCTTATCGCTTTATATCAGAATTTCCTTAGTCACTTTCTCAATATACAATCTTAGAAATTCATTCTTTGTGTTTCACTTAATTCTCAACAAAAAACATAACAAAAATTATATTCCTATTGATTACGCCAAAAAATAACTTGCGCTTATCGCAGTAAGCCGGGGTGTTGATTCCTCAGAGAGATGGTTACATGAACTAATTTACTCAAACAAAACGGAAGTAATAACTAAAATAAAGAAAACGAATAAATTGATAATTAAAGTAAAGATAAATAAAATAATGAAATTATAATAAGAGAATCAACAGAGATAATCAGCAAAGCGTCAGAAATCTCTCTTGCATCAAACTCATATATTTAGTTATTAATTCCCGTTATTACTCAGTTGAGGGTTTCACATCCCAAACCAACAACCGGAAAATATTAAATTCTACGCATGTTAAATCTAAGGTAATTAATGATTATTGTCTCTATGTTAACAACACATAAAATTCATCGTTACGAGTTATCTAATGTCGACAATATACCATTAGACAATACTGCAGCAGAAGACCAACACAAAAAACAACTTTTACCACTTACAACTGAGTTCGCAAACCACACATAGAATAAGCATAACTAGATCTATATGGGATTTGAAAAAACACAATTTCTGAGCTAATAAATCGAAAGATAATAAAGAATAATAAACATTAATTATATTAAATGTTAAAAGGTTCTTTAAGAATCAAAAACTTAAACATAGAAATTCAAATATAAGAGTTCATCATTAGCTTTGCTTTAAGGGATTAGTTCTACATGCTGAAGAAAAAACAATGTCGACGGATCAGAGAGACATCGTGTAATGCGCTCATTCTTTTCTCGACACTGATTTTTCTTCCTTCTTTATTCTCGGCACTCCTTGCGTTTTTTACTTCACTCGGTGGCTTCTATTTTTTTGTTTCTTGCGCTGCCTCTCTATTCACGCACAACAGCCGACTTTGGCTTTTATAATAAACAAATCTTGAATCCTAATATGATTCTATGGGCTCATGCAACTTGGTTCTCTCCAAAGTCAAAGATGTTTCTCTTTTAATTTTGTAAAGTCAACGATTGTGGCTCTCTCTACACTTTCTTTATTTTCACGCCACTTTCATGGCTTTTAGTAGTAAGAGGGTTCATGTGTGCAAGCCTTTGTTGAGTCTTCTTTTCTCCAAAATTCATTCTTTTCACGCCACTTCTTTGTAACATAAAGGTCCACTTTGCTCTTTTATTCTTTGATTTGGTCAACTCTCTTCAATTATGGCTTCTCTTTCCATTATTCAATTCCTACAATAACAACAAATAATTAAATAACAAATACTTTTTAAATTAGAATAATGATAAAAATTATATAATAAAATATAAGATATATTACTAAATATTTAACAATAAACCCGAATAAGTGATGTTTAAAGTACATTTTCATGCACTTATCACCTACTATTAACTTTATCACTTTAAGTTGTTTTGTTAATATGTGATAATTGAAAATAATTTAGTTAACTTAAATATATAATAACCAAGTTTATAATTTTAGTTAAAAATTTGTTCATTATATGATTAGTTCCTAAGTTAATTTAATAACTAATGACTAAATTACAGATTCCAAATTACAAGAATCATGTGTGTTAAATAATTTTTAGGTACTTATACAACGTATAAATACTAAAAATAATACTATAATAATTTTTATTTTATTTTATTTTACTTTATTTGTATACTTGGGTGGTTGAATTTAACTATTTTAATTCTCTTTTGTCATGTGATATGAAAAAGTAACCATACACAGAGATTTTTCCTTCTTTCATATTTTTTTTTGTCAAAGCATGTTCTTTTAAAATCATGCAAAAATCATATTTACAATACAAAGATTACAATACGTTCTTAAAATTATAGGGATGATGTGTTATTTATCACTTTTAACATGTATAATTCAAACAAAATAATAAATAACAAAACCTGCAATCTACCTAATCAAATAAAAAAAAAACACAAAAACTTAGCATAACCTGAAAAACTTATTTTGTTAAAGATGAAGATCTGAAACCAATTCGAGTAGTCTCCATCTTTAAGAGCTTATTAGCCTCACATTGGTGCTCTTTACGAATCTCTTGGCTAATGTCCTCCCAGGATACTTAGCCGTATCTTATAAAAAAAAATAGGCACTCATTTCTTCAAGAACACGAACTTGTAAATGTTGAAAACTCTTTAAACTATACATTTTTCTTTTAATGTCTAAGGACTAATGAAAAGAATGAATTGATGAAAATGAGAACCTAAGGACTTATTTTCAGACATGAGGGGTTGCCTTTGTAAAAACACGTTTAACATAAAAAAAATGTAATCCTTTAAGAGTTATACCCATTCGAGAAATTCTTTCATATTAAAAGCTATGTCCAATCTTATTAAAGGATTATATCATTTAATTCTAAGGGACATATCCCTATAAATTATGTTTTTATATATGATTTAAAAAAATTAGAGAATTTCCTACAAAAAGGAAAGCAATGGTTTTGTCCTTTTAGAAAAATATAAGAAGAGGAATAATAATTTCTTCAATATATTTGGCCTTGAAACCAAGCTTAAAACAACCTAAACACTAAACTATGTATATCAAACTAACCCTTGAGAGTTAAGGATAGTTTATGGCGTTGATAATTTCCTAAAACAAAAATTCAAGAGTTGAATTTTGTTGGAAATTTTTGTTACCAATATTGAGAAACGTAGCCAATTCTTAGTTGCCAAGATTTGTTCAAGAGTAAAACTTATGGTGGTGGTAAGCTTGGACCATGGTACTAAAGTTTGGTGGAGAAAGCTTGGAGATGGGTATCAATTATTGTTCCATGATACGAGTTATTCATCTGAACTGCAAAGGTTTTAAAAATCGATTCCGTCTGCAATTACATTATCGTAACATAAATGCCAAATTCAAGATAAAAATAAATATCAGGATACGATCCTATATATTTCTACAACACGCTTTTATTTACATTTTTTTAATTTTAATTTTAATTTTAAGTTTATGTTTATGTTTTTTTTTCTTTTATTTGATTTAGTATGATATATTTGGCATGCACGAATGCTACTAAAAAAATTTGAATTTTCTTAATTCGATTCTAATTTTCAAATTTTACAATTAATTTATTAGAAAAAAATTCCAAAATTATTAAATATGGCACTAAGGGGGCATTCAATCATAAAAAAAATGAGGACATGATTGAGTATCGACTCAAAAAAATTAAGCCAAAAATACCAAATACAAATAGAATACCTTTTTAAATTCCCGATAAAATACATATTTTTCTCGAATCTTCTTACCTAATGGTACGAAATAATAGTATACAAACTAACTAGATACACGAATGACCTAATTGCTTTCACTTTCATTGTTTACAAAGGATTTAGAAATAAAACAAAAAACAATTGAATCAAAATAGAAAAAGAAAAGTGGTTATGTTCTACACTCTTTTTTCGTGGTGCTCCCTCACCACCCCACTAGCGCCTAATGTTTTTTAGAACATTGCAAAAAGTTCACAAGCTTCGTCATGTTTTCCATTCCGAAGATACCCATTGATAATTGTTGTAAAGACAACATCATCAGGCTCTACACCTGCCTCCAACATTCTCAGGAACATATTTTCTGCTTCAACTATTTTTTTCTTTTTGCACAAACAATCAATAATTGCATTATAAATTGCAACACCGGGTTTTGGTCCTCTAACCTCCATATGGTCCAAAATGTCCAATGCGGAATTTAGATTGCCCAATTTACAGTCTTCTCTACCATAAACATATAAGTGCCCATACTTGCAACGTACCAGTGTCTCGCATAAGTCGAATTATGACTTTAGCCTCTTTGTAAAGACCCACCCGATAGTAGGACTTTATCAATAAGTTACAAGTAGAAACTAAAGGTCTGCATCCAAAATTAACCAATTGACACAAGAAAGAAAGTTTCTTCAATTTTTCCTCCCTTGCACAAGGCCATGATATAAATTCCAAATGCCACGTTAGCAAGATTTAGGTCACTTTTCACAATTTCCCCAAGCAGAAGTCCAATCTCTTTATTCAAATCCCCAGTATAATTCAGAGTAGCCGACTTTGAGAGAATCGGAGGATCAATACCACATCCAATCTTGGCAAATTCACGCAACAACACACAAGCAAGCTGAAGCTCCTTCCCCTTAGGGCAGCGCTTCAAGAGAATTAAAGATAATATATGGTCAGGAGCAACACCATTGGCCAGCATTTTTTTGTACAATTCATCTACGTCCACCAGCCTATTCTGCTTGTAAAGAGCATCAATCAAAACTGTGTAACAGTGAACATTAGGAGCTAAATTGCTACTTGCCATGCTATTCAAAAGCATTAAAGCAGCATCTACTTCCCCTACCCTGCAATGATTACTGATCATAATATGATTAGTCACTACATTTGGCTGCAATCCCCAGTCACTCATTTGTTTGTACAGCACCCATCCTTTATCAAACAAACCCATCTCAAAAAACCCATGAATCAATGTGTTATAAGTACATGCATCTGGCTCACAACCTGTCTTGAGCATTCTGAGATAAAGTCGCATTGCAATTTTCATCTTCTTATGCCTGCAATACCCACTAATCAAAGAATTATACATCACCTTATCCATATAGAAACCTTGTGACTCCATTTCTCTAGCGCATGACTCAGCCTCCACAATCCGTTCTCTCTTACAAAGAGCACAGAACAAAGACTTGTACTGATCAAATGTAGGCTCCAACCTTTTCTCTTACGCTTTATATCAAAAACTTCCAAAACTTCATTTAAATACCCCTTATAACACAACCCTTCAACCAAAACATTATAAGACCAACCATTCAAATACACCACCATTGCAAATTTTAATGAAATAATGAAAAGCCTCCAGAAACTTTTCTTCTGCAAATAAACCTCGGAGAATAGCAACACATGCAGGTTTACTAGGAACAAAATTCATTGAAATAAGCCTATCAAAATGTCTAATTGCATAATCTAAATTCCCTAGCTCACAAAAGAAAACTACGAGAGAATTCAAAATAGACAGGTCGGGATCAACACCTAAAGCAACAACATCATTCTGATAAAGCGAAAGAGGCGACTGCGATTGCCAAATTTAATCAGTTTCCCCATAAGAACACCATAGATACCCAAACCAAAGTTGATATCACCATAGGAGCAAAGCAATTTGTGGTCACTTGAGGTCGATTGTGAGGCTGAGATTGCGTTTGCTGGCGGCTCTACTTCAAGTTTACAACTTGTTACTACTGCTCTTCTACTAGTATTAAACAAGAAGCAGCAAGATCTAGGCTTTCTGGTGATCATGCTTTTGAAAATTGCAACACTACGAGGGCTTTCAATTAGCCAAAAAAATTCATTTTTGACACTGATCCAGATGAAAAGACGGATTTTTTTTGTTTTAAAGAAGATGATTTTGAGCGATTACTTTTGCCTATTTTGTGGTGTTCAATCGTTGGCGGCGTGCGGTAACGAAACTGAACCCTCGGTTGGGTATTTGAGTTGATTTAAAAAACCCTAGGACAGGTGAACTGGATGTGTAGGAGACAAGGAGAGGGTTTCGCGGCTTGAACCGAGTTCATTTAGATAAAGATTCTAATATTAACCCTTTTTCTGTTCGGATCAGACTCATGGGTCTGAGCAACTCACCTAAGGTTGCCAATGCTATGGGCCATTAATTTTTTAATTTTCTCATCATTTTATTTATGTAATAGAGATAAAAAAATTATCTTAAACTCGTCTCATTATTTTTTGAATAAAAAATTTTCTCGTCCTATAGTATTTTTTTGTTAAATTTCGTCCAATCCTATTAAAACATAGCTTATCCAATTAAAATGTCGTCCAATTAAAAATTTCAAAATTTTTTTTTTACTCAACTTATTTTCAAATCTGAATATAAAAATATGTCTTAAATTTTATTCCAAATAGAACGAGATCTCATTAAGACATGATATATAGAGAAAATTATCCACCACTACACTGATCTCAACCCCATTGTCAAATCTCTACACTCAAAATCTTCAACACAATTCAAATTACCAAACTGTCCACATCAACATTAAGTTTTGGGTTGAATCATAATAAAACAAATTTATCTCTAATAATTAGTTTGTCATTGTAACTTTATCGACAAAGGGGGAAAATATTTAGCAAAAAAACAACTCCAAAATGACTCACAAGCAACTTTAACATCAAATGTGTGACTGTGTTACATGTTATAGTTGTTAGGGTTGGTGCTCGGAGTGCTAATCCGGATCTTTTTTATATCTGATTCATAAATACGAGTAATTCTATTTTCCGTAATATTACTTAATTATTGATAACACCTTGTCTTTTATACGTTTATTCGATCTAATTGCGATTAGATATCTGATTACGATTAGATCAAAATTAAATCTGGTTCAGTGATACGTGTATATTAGACAAAGACTCTAGGATTTACAGTATAGTGCGTAGTTAACACGTAATTTATAATTGACATTGGGAAGCACACAATTAGTTGTATATCCTTAAATAAAGTTCTTGGTCAAGATTTACTAACACGGGTTGGTTAATAAAATACGTTGAGACCAATACACGTCATATATCGTGACTTGGTCCGATAGTTTATCCCAGTGAACTATGAGTTTCGGGAGACTTGTATAGACATGTAGGTGTTTATTTGATAAGGCATTGAATGATTCATTGAATGTTTCCTAATAGATGGTACACCAACGTCAATATGAACCTTCTCGAGTTGAGCGAGCATAATGATCATATGACTTGAGATACCACATTGAGATATATGAGTTATCCTCCACACTTTGATGACAGTCACGTCAACGATCTATTCATGATCAGACCTCCGCATGTTCGTTAGGTGTGGACTGATGCTAATGATATCCAGTGCGTATCAACACAGGATCCGTCAGTCCTGTGTACAAGGCATAGACATCCATACGTGTTTACGATCTAGTAAATTCATGGCCGTGGAATAACTTCGAAAATCAATTTCGAGTGTTATTTAGAGATCGTAAATTGAAAAGTCGATTGTATTATACCAAACGGATTTGATGTTCTCATCTATATCTCAGGTATAATACGGATGACCTGTGACAGAGGGATTATACGTATGTAATGACCTCGACTTGCATAGTTTAGCGAGACTATATGTGGTCGTCATAATCAATGAGTGGGTGGATTATGGACACGAAATTAGATTTCGTGACGGATAAACCTAAACTCAGAGAGTCCCACAATATGAAGTGTACTCGTTGAGCACTTGGGAAACTCGATATGAATAATACGGATGATTCATAATACTTCACCGGATTAAATGAGTTAATTCGGATCGTTTAATCGGTTAAATGATAACACATGCATTAAAGGATTTTTGTTGGATAATTATGACCTATAACATCACTATTTGTACAGAACATTGTGTTGTTGTACAAATTAACTATGTGACAAATGAAATTGCTCTTTTATCATTTGTAATTGGATTACATGGATATATAAATGATAAAAGTCCTTATGATTATTTCCAGATTAATAAGATATGAGACAGTATTAATCCACAAAGGTTTAATCATTAAATATCCCTAGTCGTAGTATTATCGAGACTGGACATCGATAATGCAGAATATGCTAGTATTGCACTTGTGCGTGTTATGGAAGCGTAACGACATAGTTCTCATATATTTGGGTATTGGATACTCATGCAAGTGTGATAGGAGGTTCTGTTTACCGATGGTACGGAAACAGTTTCGCTCTGGATATACCCCTCGGAATCTCATTGGTAGTATGACTATGTGTCTATGGGAATCTGAATCAGGGTAGGTGTATTTGATCTTAACCTGAGACTTGCATCGCTAATACATGCGACAATCAATATACTTTGGTTTTGGTAGTCCGAGGCTTTAACAGGTTCTGTGTACGCCTCTTCTGGGTATACTGAGAATTGTAGTATATTGGGTGTGATGTCAAGATGGAAGTATCACTTCAGTCATATAGAGATGATGATCACACAGAGATACAAAACTGGTACTCTAAGTGCTATAGCCATCGGGGAAGTATGAATAGGTCATGACTTTTCGATAATAAAAAGACTAGTTGCTAGTGATCCGATATATGCTTCGTACGAGGCAGACACAACTCTAGCCCCAGGCCTTACATGTGACATCCGATATTGAATCGTAATACACAATACTACGTATACTACGCCTGACAAAGATCATGTATTCCGTAAAAGAATATTTCTGGAGAATATGGTAGGCACGGTGCTTTGCTAGAAGCCAACCATGTCTTGTAAATCGGTAAGTACGTGGTACCGAGTATGCACGTGTTCGGATAGTCCGATGTCCGTATTTACTGCCACCATATCCATGGATCTCTTGGGTCGCATCCCAAAGATTCACCGATGATGTTTGACTCGAACAATATTAATCTGGGAGTAATTAAGAGAGAGAATATTAATCTGGGATTAATTAAGAGAGAAAATTAATCCGTGATTAATTACGGAAAGAATTAATATGGGATTGTAGGCATTGCATTTTTGCATACCAAACCCGATGATGAGTCTCGTAAGGAGGCACTACCTTTAAGTCGTGGAAGTAGCGGAAAATGGCCGTCGGAAAGGAAAAGTCAAGAATTGACATATTATTGGTTTTGATTCCCTAAGTTCGCTCGGAGTTCGCTTGTTGAATATTCGTTTCGAGGCATATCTTTGGCCCAAAATCGCCGCAAACCCTTCCAATCCCACCTAAACACCTAAACCCCCATCCAAAGCCCATGAAACCAAAATAAATCAAACACCAAGCCCACCACCCATTAGGCCCGCGTCCATTACACTAAAATTACCCCTCCTTGCACTATTCAAACATGATTTATCCATTTACCAAACTTACTTTAACCTTTGACTTCACCTTTTACCTTGATACCATTTTTTCCAAGCCATTTATTAGACAACCCTACACCATTTATTAGTAAACCCCACGTCGAAGACCTTATAACACTCCTTTTATTTATTTTCAACACCATTAATATCAAGCTTTATGCATTTTCAACAAAGCCATCACAATTACATCAACCTTTCACCATTTTTCAACAAAGTTTGCCAACCTAATAAATGTCCTTCAATATCACCTTGCCAACCCAATTAATGCCCTCTCAAATGCCTATATAAACACACATTTTTCTGCCTTGGAACACCTAGCACACACCTAGCACACATCAAGCAAATACTAAGCATTTTTGGAGATCAAAGACACGCCCAGACGGCCCCCACTTCACTCAAACAGCCACCAAAGCCTCACGCCACCTTCCACTCACAGCGTTTCACGCATAAAGAAGCCCCTGGCCATTGTCCTCACCGCTCAAGCTCACGGAAGTCACAAATAAACCCCATCCAACTAGCCATTTTCACGCAAAACAGCCCCTGGAATTCATCATCATCCACTCAGCTCACTACCTAAACCCTAGCCACTTCAACAGCCCTTAGCTTCTCGGCACCACTCACAGATCACACCCTTCATCACCTCTTCATCACGCCCTAACCACTTCACACGAGCAGCTCAAGCAGCTCTCACCTCACTCAATCAGCCACAAACATATCACTAGCCGAACCTGCACTCATTCCATTCACGCCATCTTCTTCACGCCCTTGCACCCTCTATCGCTAACCTTCATCATCAACACAACCACATTCATGCACACATGCACTGCCCACACCAAAGACACGTAAACCATGCAGACCCCTCCTCACGCCTCCAACTTCCTTCACGAAAATAACTGCAACAAGTTCACTGCTCAAACTTGCCTTCACGCCATTTTGAAGCCCTAAACCTGCCTCTCTACAGCCCCTTCTCGGCCCCTGGAAGCACATCAATAGCCCCTCTCATTCACAGCTCATCAACCACACATAGAAACCTTGACGCCTGGCCATACAGCCCCTCCCCACTGCCTCACGTAAGCCATCCTCTCCACGCCGATGCGCCCAGCCTGCTCCTCCAAAGCTTCACGTCCACAAGTAACCTCAGCACCCTGACCAGCTAAACTCACCTAACAGCTCATTCCTTAGCCACTCACACGCAGCAACAAACCCTTTAATCACGTCACAAGCCCACTGACCATGCAGCAAACCCTAAACTGAAACACTGCACATGGTACACAGCCCTCATCATGCATGACTAGACAATCCTCACCCATAAACCCTAGCTGCTCACGTTGACTACCCATTCTCAGCTCACACACCATCAAACACGCATTCTGCCTTTTTCATTCAGCCCCATTTCCACGCCAATTAGCCTCCTCATTCAGCCCTCTACAACTCACGGAATAGCACCTCCATTTACAGCCCTCATCCTCACGCAAACTGACTCCATTCCAGCCCTACATCTCACGCCAAAGTAGCAGCAAAACAGCCCTATTCCAGCCCCATTTTCACGCCCAAATAGTCCCCTTTACACGTCCCATCCACTGCTCCATTTAACCCCTGAAACTTGCACCCAAATCACCCTTATTTCAGCCCCCAAACCAGTGAACAAACTGCCTTATTAACCCTCTAAAATTCGCCTAAAACAGCATCTCAAACACACTCAAAACAGTCCCCAAATTCATCAAAACAGTGAGCAAAAACTGCACTTGAAAGTCCTTAAGTAAACCGAGCAAACGGCAGTCCAACGCCTTCCAAAAATCACCAAAACCGACCCTAATTCACTGCCAATCAGCGAGCCGAGTGTGGAGACTTGAATCGCAGCGAAACGGACTCAAAACAGCGAACCGGTGGAATCGTGGTGTCTTAGCCTTTCCGACGGCCGTATAACGCATCTCCGAAAAACGACAAAAAAGGTAAGACCTGAGGGCACCTCTTATTAAATTTATTTATATAGAATCATGATTTAGGAAATTTATTTTATGGCATTTAGCATGAATAATTAGTTTGGTGTTGTATGGAATTTATTCACATGAAATAATAACTTAGAAAATATGTTTAGCATGAATATTTGTTTTGGCATGTTATTTAGAATTTATTTACATGAAATATTGACTTAGAATATGTGTTTAATAATGCTTAGCATGAATAGTTAATTTAACATGTTAATTAATTTAGGTTATGCATGTTAATTAATTTAGGTTATGTAAATTAATAAGGTAGAATCACATGTAATTTATTTTTCTGTCGCATGAATGTCATTAATTAGTATGTGATGTTATTTTGAGTGAATGGAACATGTATTCTCTTTGTGTTATATTGGATGAGAACCCGGATATAAATTCTATAGCCGAATCCGAATGGACGGTAATATGGTTTGCACTCGGGAAACAATGCCCCGTACCACTTAAAAATTCACATGTTTCATTTCACTCAAATTTGTATTTGAGCATGATTAGACCATTAGAATGTTACTTTATTTCAAGCATGATTATGTTGTTGTAATGTTGTTTTAGTTCGAGCATGACTTAGTTAATTACCTTTTGCATTAGGAATTTAAGTTGTGGTATATTTAGATTGTTATTTATGTAGCATGTTTGATGTGTGATGCCGAATGTTTGCCGTTATGAAAAGTTTACTGTTGAAGCATGCAAACCTATAATTTAGACTACTTTGACCAACATGTATGTTGAGTAGACTTGGTTAATATTGCACAAATCCATTCATTACAAACGACATAAGTAAGAGACCATTCTGAACCCAACGGTTTGAGGTCTTCCCTTGCGAGGGGTGAGTGCGGCCTTAAATCATTTTCCCGGTTCACACCGGGTGGCGACTCCATTATTCTCCAGTTTAGTCCCCCGTGGGCTACTCCGTACTCCCAACTAGGCCCTGAGTCTAGAACAGCATGCGTCGCCCAGTTTCTGTATCCTACAGTCTGGCGACTCCACTGGGGATAGAGAATCGGCCTCGAAATATTGTCTTGTAATGTTTGTATTTGTGTCTTAATTAACCATGTTTACTGTGTGTTTATGGAATTTAATCAAAGGCATTGCTAGGGCTAGGTGATGGTTTGGTGTCTTCCTTCATTCACTACTTTTTATAAGGAAAAGCTGTGAAAGCACCTAGATAATCATTTTCCTAGGGGATGATTGGTGTCTTCCTTCATTCACTACCTTTTTATAAGGAAAAGGTGTGAAGGCATCTAGATAATCATCTCATGTGATAGACTAATTTGGAGGACTCGTTTTTTATTCCTGTCACTAAGCGATAAGAGCCTAAGGGGCTAGGGTACTTAAGAGAGCCTCGCTCCACCTTCCCTCTGGGGAATCTACAACGGGAAGTCCATTTGACAGTTAGTCACATATCTTAACTTGTTGATATATAAGGTGCACTCACTTGGTCGTTTGAACCCTTGAGTGTGGAGTCCTAGTTGTGGGTAATCCTTTATCAATAAGGGCCTTTGTTTACATTCCTAAAACCTACACATGAACCGTAGTTTTATGACTCTTAGAAATTATTTACTTATGCTTGTGTTTGGGACCTTTGTCATTTGGAATCAGTTGAGCTTTTTGTCAAGAGACATAAACTTGTTGGGCCATTTAAACAGGGACAAGTTCATGCCCTTTGACCATTGGGCCAAATGATGAGCGGAAAATATATCAATATTTACCGCCCCTTTAACTTAATATTTTGTTTAGTTTCTCGGGTTTGATGAATGTTTTGATGTGTTTTAGTTTATTTTGCAGATAAAATAATATCGGGTCTCAATGAAATCATTTAGGATGAAATATGGGTCAAATAATGGCAATTATTGGACTTGATATTTTAATTTTGGAGATTGGAAACTTGAAAGGGCGTTTTGACGAAGTGCAGTTTTGGAAATTACAGTTTTGCGCATCTGTCGTATTTTGGGCATAGCTTTTTACTCAGATATTGGATTGAGCTTATTCAAGTGCCAGATTAAAGAAGACTCAAAGTTCTACAACTTTGAAAGAGAAAATATTTTCGAATTCGGATGATTTCATGACCGAAATTGATGAACCATCCAGAAGTGTGTGGAGTGTAATTATTAAAAGTCATTATCAATCATTTTCAAAGCAAAATATTAATTAATTAATAATTAATAAAAATTATCAAATCAACACCAAACAAGATAAGCAATTAGTGGAGCAATTATGGATTTGGTGGAGTAATTAGTGGAGAAATTAATAATGGATTTGGTGGAGAATTTGATGGATGATTTGATGGTGGCAAAATTTTGCCTATAAATACCAAGCCATTTCATTTGTAAAATTCATACTTTCTTCTTTGAAATCCTTAATGAAAAATAAAAAAAATTGTATCTAGTTTGTTTATTTTTAGTTTTCAGTAATTAATTTTCACTTTCGCACTTTCTTTTCTTTACTTTTCAGTTTTACTTTCCGTAATTTACTTTTACGCATAACACTTTCCTTTCTTTACTTTTCAGTTTTTATTTTTCAACCATGAGGAGGTAACTTCCTCTGCCGAGGTGAAAGGTAATTCTTTTACTGTTACTATCTTAGATTAATCTCCCTTAGCCACAACATATTCACTATTCTAAAATTTGACTTAAAAAGAATACCGCTATATTGGTCGGTGGGCTATTTAATTTAAACTGTTAAACCTGACTAAGTAAGGATACCGCCAGATTGGTCGGTTGGTAATTTAATTTTGGTTCCGCCTTTATGGCTGGTTATTTCTTTATCGCCTACATGGCAGGTTCATGGACAAATTTTACCGCCTTTATGGCTGGTCGGACTTAACTTGACTTAATCAGGGTACCGCCTATATGGTCGGTTGGTTTTAATCTCACAAGTGATTATGTTATACTAGGGAGATATCTAAGTTAGTAATTAGTAAAAGTAATTCCTTTTATCTTGGCAGTTTATTTTCATTTACTTTCCCGCTTTTACTTTCTCGCAGTTACTTTTTAGCATTTTTATTTTATGTCTTTTAAGTTTTCATTAGCCATAGCTATGTATTGTAACTAAGTTAGTATCTAGGGTTGTGATGAATTTCAATATAACCGGTTTATAAGGGGTTAGATTATAGGTTGGGTAATTTAAAGATTTATTTATTGAGTCTTAATCTTAATGCTTTTTATTAACTGGCCATTAATAAATTGATTAGGTAAACTTAAAATGAACTAGACATAGGAATTTTAAGTTTAAGACCTTAGACTCAATAACCCACGATCTTCCTTGAGGATAGATAACCCTTTTAATAGATTTCCTTACAGGATAGGAATATACCTGTCTGGCGGGGGGGTATCCATAATTGGAACTTAATCTTAATGAATCTAGGTAATTTGGTTGACATAGACATATGGTTCAATTGGATTATACTAGGTATTTGAAATTGACCATCGGAAGAGGCTTTTAGACATAAATTAGTGTTCCAGGTTAATAAATCAATATATTACCCAACTTTAAGATAACCACTTCATCTTCTAAATAATATTGGAATTAATCACAACCTGGATAGTTTTTATAAATTTGGATTTTCTCAACCTACTTTTAAGCAATTTTATTTACTTGTTTTAAATTTAGAATCATCGTCATTTCAAATCAATCAATCAAACAACCTGTTAGATACTGGTAATCAGTTGGCCCCATAAATTAATAACAAAAAGGTTTTAAGTCCTCGTGGGATCGATACTTTTTATACTACTTGAACGATACGTGCGCTTGCGTTATACGTGTGTGATTACGCCGGTCAAGTTTTTGGCGCCGTTGCCGGGGACTTATTTATCTTTTACTATTAATTTAGGGGTAGATACGTTACTTGTATCTAATTTCTTTTTACTTATTGTTTTTGTTTTCTTGTGTTTCAGGTTCTTAGAAACTACATGAGACGAACCAGAAGCTTTGAACTCCGATCGCTTGACCCAGAAATTGAAATAACCATCAGACAGTTGAGAAGGGAAAGGCGAGAAAGCCAAGAAGCTTTAGTCAACATGGAACCTGAACCGTTGGAGGTTGCACCACCAATTTCCATTCGAGACAGAACCATTCCGATGGTTGACAGACTCATTTCCTGTATTGTACTTCCCCTTACCAGCAAATGCGTGTGACATCAAAACATGCATTCAGATGATTCAGCAGTCAGTTCAGTTGGGGGGAATGCAACTGAAGATCCTAATTCCCGTCATCAGTAGCTTCCTGGAAGTTTGCGGTACTTTCAACTACAACAGAGCATCAGAAGAAGCAATGAGACTGCGAGTTTTCCCATACTCCTTAAAGGACAGAGCTAAATCTTGGCTACATTCACTACCAGCAGGTTCCATCACAACTTGGAACGCTTTAGCCACCAAATTCCTTGCAAAATACTTTCCACCGGCCAGAACTGCAAAGTTGAGGAATGACATCACATCCTTTGTACAACAAGATTCAGAATCGCTCTGTGAAGCTTGGGAAAGGTACAAAGATTTGCTCCGGAAATGTCCTCACCATGAGATTCCAAAATGGCTTCAAGTCCAAACATTCTATAATGGACTTTCTGGAATAATGAGAACCACAATTGATGCTGCTGCTGGAGGAGCATTAATGGCAAAAGGAGAAGATCAGACTTGGGATTTAATTGAAGAAATGGCCAACAATAATTCTTTGTGGCCAACAGAAAGGAGCATGATCCAAAGAATCGCAGGAATTTATGAAGTTGGAGCCAACACAGCACTGAATGTCAAGGGGTATGATTTGCAAAATCTGGAAACTCTTAACATGAAGGTTAATGGTGGATCCACAAGTTCATCATATAAAGGAGCACCAGAACCAGTTCAGCAAGAAGAGACAGTGAATTTTGTCAACAATTTCAACAGACAGGGGAACAATCCATATTCCAACACCTATAACCCAGGGTGGAGAGAATCATCCCAATTTTTCATGGAGCAACAATTCAGGCCAACAGCAAAACTATCCACCACCTGAATTCAACAACAGAACAAAAGCCAGGAGCATGCAAATGAACCAGGAATAACAGAAGTGTTGACCCACTTGAAAAAGTTAGAAGCAAAACACGACTCTCAAGCAGCAAGATATGATACTATGTTTCAATCCCAATCAGCATTAATTCAAAGTCAATCTGCTTCTATTAAAGCACTGGAGAATCAAATGGGACAACTGGCAAATTCTCAGAGTTATAGACCGCCAGGTACCCTTCCTAGCAACACTGAGCCAAATCCAAGAAACATTGGGAAAGAACAATGTCATGCCATCATGTTAAAAAGCGGTACTGAAATCAACAAAGATGTTGGAGTCAATTCAACTGCTGAGGAAGTTCCAAAAGAAACAAAGCAACAGATGGAGGAAAAAGAAGCAAAGGAAAAAGAACAGATCACTCCACCTCCACCTTTTCCTCAACGTCTTCAGAAGAACAAATTGGACAAGCAGTTTTCTCGGTTCCTGGATCTTCAAAAAGCTGCATATCAACATTCCATTTGCAGAAGCGTTGGAACAAATGCCCACCTATGCCAAATTCATGAAAGATATTCTTTCACGAAAGCGGAGATTAGGAGATTATGAGACAGTAGCATTATCAGAAGAATGCAGTGCTATCATTCAGAGGAAACTTCCCCCGAAGTTGAAAGATCCTGGCAGTTTCACTGTTCCTTGCGTCATAGGAGAACATAACTTTGGTAAGGCTTTATGTGATTTAGGTGCTAGTGTTAACTTGATGCCTTTTTCTATTTTCAGGAAATTACAGATTGGAGAAACAATGCCAACTTCAGTCTCACTGCAACTTGCTGATAGAACGCTCGTATTTCCAAGAGGCGTAGTTGAGGATGTGCTGGTCAAGGTTGACAAATTCATTTTCCCAGCATATTTTATTGTCATTGATATGAGGAAGACGCAGACGTGCCAATCATCATTGGGAGACCATTCTTGGCTACAGGTCGAACCATTATTGATGTTCAAAAAGGAGAATTAACCATGAGGGTACAAGACCAAGAAGTAACATTCAATGTTTTCAAGGCCATGAATTTCCCAGATGATGAAAAGAAGGAGGAATGTTTCAAACTCGATGTGATACACAGTACCATTCAGAACTCTGATGAAAGACAAAGTTCTACTGACAAACTTAAAACATGTCAATTGTCTGTGGAGCCTAAAGATAAAGCATCTTTTGCACTGAAAGAGCCAATTCTTGCTCTACAAGCAACAGAAGAGAAAAAGTTCCACCAGCTCAACGAATTGGAGGAATTTCACAATCAGCCTTTTGAAGATGCCAAATTGTACAAAGAAAAGGGCAAGAAAAGACATGATGAGAAGTTAGTGCGCATACAACTGGAACCAGGGCAAAAGGTACTGTTAAACAATTCAAGGGTGAAATTCTTCCCATGGAAGCCAAAATCACGGTGGTCAGGTCCATTTGTGATCACCAAAGTTTTACCAAATAGAGCCGTTGAGATACATGATCCTGACGCTAACAAAACTTTCAAGGTTAAAAACAAGCGTGTTAAGCACTACTGGGGAGAATCATTTGAGCGACAAAAAGAAAGTGTCACACTTTCAGATCCAGCTTAACGTTCGAGAAGTCAAGTCTGGCTGACGACTTTAAACTTAGCGCTAGCAGGGAGGCAACCCATGCAATTTGTGTATATATTGTGATTTGGTGTGTTTTATTTTTGTGTGTTTTATTTTTGCAGGTTTAGTCATTTCAAGATGGAAGAAGCTCTCGCAAATCTTCACAAGCAATTTCCTTCTCTCCCTCAAAAATCTCTGATGAAAGTATACAAAGCTCGCTTGGAACGGATGAGGTTATTGACAATCCATGGTATTCCTAATGATATTCGTTGGGTAATTGAAGCACGAGTCAGATTAGCAGGTGAGTCTTCTGACTCTTTTATTTCACATCTGCCTGGTTTTGGAAGAAGCACCTATGCAAAGAAAGGTAGAGCTAAGCAAATGGGTGTTTGTTACAAATGTGCACAATTTAATTGCAACACTCGTTGTCGTTCTTTAGGAATGGTGTCTGATAATCGCGAAGACAAAATTAACTTCATTAGGGATGGCTTGAGTAAGGAGTCTTTAGATGATATATCTTTAACTCTTGAGACGCATCCCAGTGGATATGTTCACATAGCCATTCGCAAATTTACATACACAATTCCAAAAGAAAGACAACAGTTAAGTCTCGGGAATCTGACTCAAAAAGACCCTGTTTGCCAATTTATAAGAAAATTGGATGGGAAGCTTGTCCCTGACGCATAGACGTCAATCAAGCCGTTACTTTTCTTGTAAATATTATATCTCTTTGTCTTTTCTTAATAATTATGATTTGTTTTGTTGTTTTCTTTTATTTTCTCCGACATGATCCAGACCTTTTTGACTATCACGATATTATTTCGCTACTAATCGTCCTCTGGAAGATACTTGTGCTATTTTTACTCACCTTTTTCAGGTACTATAAATTCAGCCCGTCATTGCACTTTTGAAGGCATCCAGAGTTGAGAAAGAAATACATATAAAAAATGGAAGCTACTTTAAGAAGACGAGTTGAAAATATCTGTGTGTTTTGCGGTAGTAGTGTTGGAACTAAACCACAATACGTAGAAGCAGCACATGAATTGGGTCGAGTCTTAGCTGCAAGAAATATGCACTTAATATATGGCGGAGGCAATCTTGGACTAATGGGGATCATTTCAAAGGCTGTACAGGAAGGAGGCAGTCATATTTTGGGAATCATCCCAAAACCCTTGGCAGAGGCAAATCTTATTGGATCATCAAACGGAGAGGAACTGATCGTGCCAGGTATGTCTGAACGACTGGTAGAAATGA
This sequence comes from Zanthoxylum bungeanum, assembly GCA_019454045.1. NCBI lineage: Eukaryota > Viridiplantae > Streptophyta > Magnoliopsida > Sapindales > Rutaceae > Zanthoxylum > Zanthoxylum bungeanum. The sequence continues at coordinate 20,791 of SKCR01046987.1, read as the reverse complement.
TTAACCGTGCTGATGCTTTTATCGCTTTACCAGGTGGCTTGGGCACATTGGAGGAAATTTTTATAGTTCTATCTTGGGCGAACCTGAACATACACCAGAAACCGCTTGGACTGCTTAACGTTGATGGATTTTATGATTTTCTTTGTGTGTTTCTTGATGATGCTCGAAGAAATGGGTTCGTGTCAAAACCTATGAAAGAACTCCTCTTCACTGCCAGAACTGCTCTGGATCTAATAGACCAACTCATAGCCTATGAACCACAAGTTGACCCTATCCTATCAAAGATAAATTGGTCCGAGGACGATCGTGGTAAGAGACGTAGAATTAATCTGGATCTTAACCTTTAATTTCCTGTAGATTTCAGCTAACCAGGCACAGCCTTCTTAACTCTCATTTTACTGTTTAAGACATTGAGGACAATGTTTCATTTAGGTTTGGGGGAGGAAATTAGTTGATCAGTACCTTGTTTTTAGTTTGTGTGTTATTTTTATTTTTAGTCTAAACTTTTTCGAAAAATACAAAAAAATTGAAAAATTTTCAAAAATTACAAAAAATATTTTGTGTTTTTGTATTTTTATTTTGACTAAAAAGGTGAAATTGGTAAGAGATAGCTGAGTAAGGAGTTTCCACTCCTGAGACGTATCTCAAACCTAATTCGAAACAAGTTAATTTTTGTTTATTTCTTTTTGAATTATTTAATTTGTAAATTCTCCATAAATTGACTAAAATGAATCTTCATATGCTCAGTTGACAGATATTATCAACATACATGGTAACATACGGACATGAGCTAAAATTGAAAAGTTTGTAATATTCAGTGCTCTAGTTTAATTGGAGGAAGCATCTCAAAAAGCAAAGGAGTAAAAAAAAAAAAAAAAAAAAAAAAACGTCCGAGATCCGAGTTATTAAGTCTGTAAGGGTGTTTTGACACCTAGTGCCCTAAAGCCAACTGGTTTGGGAGTCACTGGCCCAAAGCTCGTTACATGGATCAAAGATGTTGCAAAAAATATATATATCTTAAGTTTGGGTAATTAAGTCCGTAGGTGTCTTAACACCTGGTGCCCTAAAGCCAACTAGTTTGGGAGCCACCGACCCAACACTCGCTACATAGATGGAAGATATTGTATATAAATAAAAAATAGAGAAAAATCAAAGAAAAATCAGAAAAATTATTCCATTGCTGCAAAAAGGTGTGAATCTGATAAAACTTTAGGACAAAAATATTACTCTCTTATCAACTGCACTTATGACTGTTGTGGGCAAAAATGAGTTGATTAATATTTTGTTGGCTGTGTATATGGAGAATGGTAAAAATAATCGGAGAATTTACTTATTCGGTAATTTAGAATGAAACAAAACAACTAGTAACTTGGAGTAGAAGTTTCACCTGATTAGTCACTAACATCTTTATTCTCTTTCGCTTGTCTTTTTGCTTTTGTGTGCATTAGTTTCACTACCTTTTTACTTTTATAAAATGTTTGTGGGTATCATTGCTGTAAACCCTCACGAGACTACAACTCGTCCACTAGGGACACCTAGGGGTTTAAAGGCTTGTTGCATATGCTAAATACAACCGTGATCCCTACGAAAGTGGCTTAGTTTAATTTTATTTTTATTTTGTCGTTTTGCTCGAGGACTAGTAAAATGTTAGGTTTGGGGGTGTGATGAGCGGAAAATATATCAATATTTACCGCCCCTTTAACTTAATATTTTGTTTAGTTTCTCGGGTTTGATGAATGTTTTGATGTGTTTTAGTTTATTTTACAGATAAAATAATATCGGATCTCAATGAAATCATTTAGGATGAAATATGGTCAAATAATGGCAATTATTGGACTTGATATTTTATTTTGGAGATTGGAAACTTGAAAGGGCGTTTTGACGAAGTGCAGTTTTGGAAATTCTAGTTTTGTGCATCTGTTGTATTTTGGGCATAACGTTTTACTCAGATATTGGATTGAGCTGATTCAAGTACCAGATTAAAGAAGACTCAAAGTTCTACAACTTTGAAATAGAAATTATTTTCGAATTCTGATGATTTCATGACCGAAATTGATGAACCATCCAGAAGTGTGTGGAGTGTAATTATTAAAAGTCATTATCAATCATTTTCAAAGCAAAATATTAATTAATTAATAATTAATAAAAATATCAAATCAACACCAAACAAGATAATCAATTAGTGGAGCAATTATGGATTTGGTGGAGTAATTAGTGGAGAAATTAATAATGGATTTGGTGGAGAATTTGATGGATGATTGATGGTGGCAAAATTTTGCCTATAAATACCAAGCCATTTCATTTGTAAAATTCATACTTTCTTCTTTGAAATCCTTAATGAAAAATAAAAAAATTGTATCTAGTTTGTTTATTTTTAGTTTTCAGTAATTAATTTTCACTTTCGCACTTTCTTTTCTTTACTTTTTCAGTTTTACTTTCCGTAATTTACTTTTACGCATAACACTTTCCTTTCTTTACTTTTTCAGTTTTTATTTTTCAACCATGAGGAGGTAACTTCCCTCTGCCGAGGTGAAAGGTAATTCTTTTACTGTTACTATCTTAGATTAATCTCCCTTAGCACAACATATTCACTATTCTAAAATTTGATTTAAAAAAGAATACCGCTATATTGGTCGGTGGGCTATTTAATTTAAACTGTTAAACCTGACTAAGTAAGGATACCGCCAGATTGGTCGGTTGGTAATTTAATTTTGGTTCCGCCTTTATGGCTGGTTATTTCTTTATCGCCTACATGGCAGGTTCATGGACAAATTTTACCTCCTTTATGGCTGGTCGGACTTAATTTGACTTAATCAGGGTACCGCCTATATGGTCGGTTGGTTTTAATCTCACAAGTGATTATGTTATACTAAGGGAGATATCTAAGTTAGTAATTAGTAAAAGTAATTCCTTTTATACTAAGGGAGATATCTAAGTTGACATATTATTGGTTTTGATTCCCTAAGTTTGCTCGGAGTTCGCTTGTTGAATATTCGTTTCGAGGCATATCTTTGGCCCAAAATCGCCGCAAACCCTTCCAAGCCCACCTAAACACCTAAACCCCCATCCAAAGCCCATGAAACCAAAATAAATCAAACACCAAGCCCACCACCCATTAGGCCCACGTCCATGACACTAAAATTACCCCTCCTTGCACTATTCAAACATGATTTATCCAATTACTAAACTTACTTTAACCTTTGACTTCACATTTTACCTTGATACCATTTTTTCCAAGCCATTTATTAGACAACCCTACACCATTTATTAGTAAACCCCACGTCCAAGACCTTATAACACTCCTTTTATTTATTTTCAACACCATTAATATCAAGCTTTATGCATTTTCAACAAAGCCATCACAATTACATCAACCTTTCACCATTTTTCAACAAAGTTTGCCAACCTAATAAATGTCCTTCAACATCACCTTGCCAACCCAATTAATGCCCTCTCAAATGCCTATATAAACACACATTTTTCTGCCTTGGAACACCTAGCACACACCTAGCACACATCAAGCAAATACTAAGCATTTTTGGAGATCAAAGACACGCCCAGACGGCCCCCACTTCACTCAAACAGCCACCAAAGCCTCACGCCACCTTCCACTCACAGCGTTTCACGCATAAAGAAGCCCCTGGCCATTGTCCTCACCGCTCAAGCTCACGGAAGTCACAAATAAACCCCATCCAACTAGCCATTTTCACGCAAAACAGCCCCTGGAATTCATCATCATCCACTCAGCTCACTACCTAAACCCTAGCCACTTCAACAGCCCTTAGCTTCTCGGCACCACTCACAGATCACACCTTCATCACCTCTTCATCACGCCCTAACCACTTCACACGAGCAGCTCAAGCAGCTCTCACCTCACTCAATCAGCCACAAACATATCACTAGCCGAACCTGCACTCATTCCATTCACGCCATCTTCTTCACGCCCTTGCACCCTCTATCGCTAACCTTCATCATCAACACAACCACATTCATGCACACATGCACTGCCCACACCAAAGACACGTAAACCATGCAGACCCCTCCTCACGCCTCCAACTTCCTTCACGAAAATAACTGCAACAAGTTCACTGCTCAAACTTGCCTTCACGCCATTTTGAAGCCCTAAACCTGCCTCTCTACAGCCCCTTCTCGGCCCCTGGAAGCACATCAATAGCCCCTCTCATTCACAGCTCATCAACCACACATAGAAACCTTGACGCCTGGCCATACAGCCCCTCCCCACTGCCTCACGTAAGCCATCCTCTCCACGCCGATGCGCCCAGCCTGCTCCTCCAAAGCTTCACGTCCACAAGTAACCTCAGCACCCTGACCAGCTAAACTCACCTAACAGCTCATTCCTTAGCCACTCACACGCAGCAACAAACCCTTTAATCACGTCACAAGCCCACTGACCATGCAGCAAACCCTAAACTGAAACACTGCACATGGTACACAGCCCTCATCATGCATGACTAGACAATCCTCACCCATAAACCCTAGCTGCTCACGTTGACTACCCATTCTCAGCTCATACACCATCAAAAACGCATTCTGCCTTTTTCATTCAGCCCCATTTCCACGCCAATTAGCCTCCTCATTCAGCCCTCTACAACTCACGGAATAGCACCTCCATTTACAGCCCTCATCCTCACGCAAACTGACTCCATTCCAGCCCTACATCTCACGCCAAAGTAGCAGCAAAACAGCCCTATTCCAGCCCCATTTTCACGCCCAAATAGTCCCCTTTACACGTCCCAGCCACTGCTCCATTTAACCCCTGAAACTTGCACCCAAATCACCCTTATTTCAGCCCCCAAACCAGTGAACAAACTGCCTTATTAACCCTCTGAAATTCGCCTAAAACAGCATCTCAAACACACTCAAAACAGTCCCCAAATTCATCAAAACAGTGAGCAAAAACAGCACTTGAAAGTCCTTAAGTAAACCGAGCAAACGGCAGTCCAACGCCTTCCAAAAATCACAAAAACCGACCCTAATTCACTGCCAATCAGCGAGCCGAGTGTGGAGACTTGAATCGCAGCGAAACGGACTCAAAACAGCGAACCGGTGGAATCGTGGTGTCTTAGCCTTTCCGACGGCCGTATAACGCATCTCCGAAATACGACAAAAAAGGTAAGACCTGAGGGCACCTCTTATTAAATTTATTTATATAGAATCATGATTTAGGAAATTTATTTTATGGCATTTAGCATGAATAATTAGTTTGGTGTTGTATGGAATTTATTCACATGAAATAATAACTTAGAAAATATGTTTAACATGAATATTTGTTTTGGCATGTTATTTAGAATTTATTTACATGAAATATTGACTTAGAATATGTGTTTAATAATGCTTAGCATGAATAGTTAATTTAACATGTTAATTAATTTAGGTTATGCATGTTAATTAATTTAGGTTATGTAAATTAATAAGGTAGATTCACATGTAATTTATTTTTCTGTCGCATGAATGTCATTAATTAGTATGTGATGTGGTTTTGAGTGAATGGAACATGTATTCTCTTTGTGTTATATTGGATGAGAACCTGGATATAAATTCCATAGCCGAATCCGAATGGACGATAATATGGTTTGCACTCGGGAAACAATGCCCCGTACCACTTAAAAATTCACATGTTTCATTTCACTCAAATTTGTATTTGAGCATGATTAGACCATTAGAATGTTACTTTATTTCAAGCATGATTATGTTGTTGTAATGTTGTTTTAGTTCGAGCATGACTTAGTTAATTACCTTTTGCATTAGGAATTTAAGTTGTGGTATATTTAGATTGTTATTTATGTAGCATGTTTGATGTGTGATGCCGAATGTTTGCCGTTATGAAAAGTTTACTGTTGAAGCATGCAAACCTATAATTTAGACTACTTTGACCAACATGTATGTTGAGTAGACTTGGTTAATATTGCACAAATCCATTCATTACAAACAACATAAGTAAGGGACCATTCTGAACCCAACGGTTTGAGGTCTTCCCTTGCGAGGGGTGAGTGCGGCCTTAAATCATTTTCCCGGTTCACACCGGGTGGCGACTCCATTATTCTCCGGTTTAGTCCCCCGTGGGCTACTCCGTACTCCCAACTAGGCCCTGAGTCTAGAACATCATGCGTCGCCCAGTTTCTGTGTCCTACAAGGATTAATTGCGTCGAGAATTTATCTGGGATTAAATTGATCGAGAGGAGAGAACACGATTAATTTGGAATTAATCGATAAAATAAATTTAATAGTTAAATTAGATTTTACTATTTAATTTATTTAAATTGGGCTAAAATAATATATTAGATATATTAAATGAAATTGGATTTCAATGGTGAATTAAATTGGATTTTAATTTTAGCGAACAAATTAATTTGGAATTAATTCGCAAGTGACTTCCGTAATAATTTTACTTGGTATTATTATTTAATTAAATTGGATTTAATTATACCGCGACGGAAAATTCGTTTAATCGAATTAAATGAATCCGAACCCGAAGTGTATTCAGTAAGCCCACTTGAATTTTAAATTTAAAGTGAGGCCCACTTTACTTAAATCATTAGTCACCTTTGGTGATAGAAGTGAATGATGAGTTTTGGTGGAAACTTATAAAACACTCTTTGCCTTTTGAAAATAAAAGAAATAAAATTAAAATGAATTTTGGAATTTCAGTGTATTTCTTTCTCCTTTGGCCGACAAAAAGCAAAAGAAAAAGTGGCCCATTATTTTTTTTGTAACTTAAAAGGCAACTTATCACTTCCTACGTTTTGGATAAGGCTAAAAATCATTTTGACTTTTCAATAAAGGGATTGGCCGAATAGATGAAAAAGATTAAAGAATATAGCTCTCTTTCCTCCTTGGTGCCGTGTGGCCACTAAAAAAGCAATTTTTGTTTTCAAATAAAAAAAACAAAAGCTATTGCCCCTTTTTTTTTGGCGCACAAGATGGCCGAATTATAAAGAGCAAAAAAAGCTCTTTGGGTTGGCCGAATTGTTTTGCTTTGAAGATGGCCGAATGGCCTTTGCTTCTTTGATTGAGCCGATTTCTTCTCTCTCTCAGATAAATTTGTTTCTTCATGGGAGATAAAATTTGTTCCATTTGTTCTTACTAGCACATAAGGGAGTCAAATGAAGGTGATATGGATACTCACCCATGAGCTTGGAAGCTTCAACATCCATGGAAGTTTTGAAATCAACCGATCAATGTAAGTCCTCCGCAACTTATTTTTGATTTTTATTCACACACGAATCACGCTTAGAGATCCTATGGCATGTCTAAGACACTTACAATGGTATCAGAGCGAGATCTAAGCTTGATTTAATTTCTAGGGTTTATGGACTTTAATTTGAGATTTTTGGCTTAGAGTTTGATTTTGCCTAAATTGATGATTTGGTTGAGTTTATATGATGTTGAATTAGATTTTTATATCATTGAATTTGTGATAAATTGATTAGATCAAAAATCCCCAAAATCCATGCTTGGCCAAAAATTACCCTAGGAAGCTCATGGTTAATTTTTTGAATTAGATAATTGGAAATGTTGATTCACATGAAATTGAATATTAATTGTTGATTTAATTAGATTGAAATCAAAATTGGATGTTAATTTCATGTATTGTCGTGAGTGTGAAGCATGTTGGAAGATTGATTTTGATTAATTTGTGTTGGACATAATTATATGTTAAGCATGATTAATTAGATTAATTTGTGTTTTGGAAATACTATATTAATTAATTAATTGTGTTAATTGCACTTTAATTGAATTAATATTTAATTTAGAATGATATATTAATTTAATTTATTGTATTTTGGCTAATGGGCTTGGTTGGGCCAAATTTTAGTCTTGGTGTAGGCACTGTATTTTTGCATATAAGTCCCGATAATGAGTCTCGCACGGAGACACTACCTCTTTAAATTGTGGAAGTCGCGGGAAATGGACGGTGGAAGGGAAGAGTCAGAAATTGACATATTGTTGGATTTAATCCGCTTGCTTAGCTTCGGGTTTGCTTGTTGGACCTCCGATTTAAAACACATCCTTGACCCATCCAAAGCCCATCTCACCCAAGCCCAATCCAAGAAATAATTAAAACATATTTAAAACACAAATTAAATTAAATTAAATTAAATCCAATTAATTAAATTAAATTATATTAAATCTCATTCCAAAATTAAATAAATCACCTTCCATTACCAAAGATTTAAATTCAATTAAATAATTCACTCACCAAATTTAAAGATATTCCCCACCAAAATTACATAAGTTTTTTCCCTTTTTAAAATTAATTAAAATACACACATATTTAATTGATTTGTTTCCTTTTCAAAACCCATGCATAACCCTAATACATCACTATACAAATAACACAAAATCCTAAACTCCCTTGGCTCTCAACACTCACGGCACTTCACAAAGAATAACTCTAACCCTACACGCGGTCCCTTCCTTCGTCTCTTTGATTCAGCAACCAAACCAAGCTACAACAAAAATAAACAAATAAAAGACTCGGCATCTCTCTATCATTTTTAAAAAAAACAATGAAACCATAAAACAGCCTCTTCCCACTCCTTGGCCCTCTCTCTCTCAACAAATAAACCCTCACGCCCTTCACTACTCGCACAGACCAAAAACCCTTAACAGCCACTCACACTCACCTCGCATGTTTCTTCAACAGCCAGCAACCCACGTGAACCAGAACACAACAACAACAGCCACTCACCTCACATGACCATAAGACACATCCAGCGAACAACACAAATAGCTTGACTCCTTATGGCACCCATTCACTTAGTAAGCTATCGAAGCCACACGCCACTGCTCCTAGCCTTCATCAGCCCCTTTCACGCCAAAACACTCTCACGGCAAGCCATTAACACCCTCACGTAAGCCATTCCATAACACGCCATTACCCCTCACGTAAGCCCCTGCCTCAACAACACGTCCTCAAGCCCCACAAACACCCATTACTTCACATCCTCAAGCCCCACATACTTCACGTCCTCGAGCCCCACAAACACCCCTTGCTTCACATCCTCAAGCCCCACAAACACCTCTTACTTCACGCCTATAACAGCCCTTGATTCACGCAAATAAGCCTCCCCAAAAACTGCTTCATTACGCATCAATCAAGCCTCTGACCTTCACGCACAAACCCTCTACAAAACTGCCCAAAACAGTCCCCGAATTAACCCAAAACTGCACCTAAAAACTGCCCAAAACTGCCCAAAATAGTCCAGAATTCGCCCCAAAACTGCCCCGTAAAACCCACAAACCGTAAGCCAAAACAGTCACATTTTACCACGAAAACAGTGACCAGAAAATACCCTTAAAACCGCAGCAAAACGGAGTGAAAACAGCAGCCCAAACAGCAAAACAGCGAAGGAAAATGTTGAACCAGTGAATCGGAGGAGTTGCGGAGCATCAACCCTTCCGACAACTGCATACCGCGCTTTCGAGAGACGACAAAAGAGGTTAGACCTAAGGGCACCCTTCTTCATTTATTTCCGCTTATTTCTTTTATTTTGTTAACATTTCTTTGCATGAGTATCGTTGATTAATGAATGCTATGACTATTGGATGAATGGAAAATGTGTCGTCTCTTGTGATATATCGGATGGAAATCCAGACGTAAATTTCGTAGCCGAATCCGAATGGACGGTAGTGCGGTCTGTACTTGGGAAACAATTCCACGTACCACTCGAGTAAACGGTACATATTTTGCTTTATTTTATCTTGTTCGTCTATTATTCGCATTTTATATTCCGCCATTTACTTTCTGTACGTTATTTGTTTATGTATTGATGATATATTGCGCATGGGCAAATCAAGTTGGAATAAAGGTCCTCCATTTGGAGGGATAAAAAGCCTAAGGGCTACCTTTGCCACGATGTTTTGCCGCGCCGGACGAAGTATGTTTGATTGAATGCGAGATACGTTCAATCGAGCATACGAAGTCCCATATTGTTATTGTCTTTATTTTTTATGCTTTGTAATGTAGTGCGCATGGGAAAATCAAGATGGATTAAAGGTCCTCCATTTTGAGGGATAAAAAGCCTAAGGGCTACCTTTGCCACGATGTTTTGCCGCGCCGGACGAAGTATCTTTGATTGACTGTGAGATATGTTCAATCGAGCATACGAAGTCCTATATTATTATTGTCTTTATTTTCTTTGCATTGTAATGTCATGCGCATGGGCAAATCAAGATGGATTAAAGGTCCTCCATTTTGAGGGATAAAAAGTCTAAGGGTTACCTTTGCCAGATGTTTTGCCACGCCAGACGAAGTATCTTTGATTGACTGTGAGATATGTTCAATCGAGCATACGAAGTCCTATATTATTGTTGTCTTTATTTTTTTTGAATCATAATGTAATGCACATTGGCTTATTACGTTGGTATAATGGTTCTCTATTTGAGGGAAGAAAAGCCAAAAAAGCTACCATTACCACGATACTTTGCCGCGCCTTTTATTATTCCGTTGTTCGCTTTCTGTATGCCATCTCCTTGTTTAATCATGCATCATAATGTAATGCGCATGGGCTTATTACGTTGGTCTAAAGGTTCTCTATTTGAGGGAAGAAAAACCTAAAAGGCTACCTTTACCACGATACCTTGCCGCGCCTTTTATTATTCCGTTATTTTCTTTCTGTATGCCGTCTTCTTATTTAATCATGCATCATAGTGTAATGCGCATGGGAAAACTGAGTTGGATTAAAGGTCCTCCACTTTTAAGGATGAAAAGCCTAAGGGCCACCTTTTCCACGACGTTTCGTCGCGCCGGACCAAGTACATTTGATTGAATGTGAGATACGCTCAATCGGGCACTCGAAGTTCTATATGGATGTGGGCATATGTCGCATCTCTCCTCTTTCATCCTTATTATCCATCTCTTTTCTGTACCGCATCATTGCACGTTTATTTCGATGTATAATTGCCTCTTTAATTATCTATTTACATTATGCACTTAATTGTCTCTCTTTATTATGTATGCTTGTACAATTATTATTTACTTGCGTTTCCTTATTCATAAATATAATGTGCTTATTCAATTATATGCTTGTCGTTATTCCGATTTACTTTTATGCATGCAAACTTTGATATAGGTTATATGCAAACTTAGATATGACCTTTATTTTCATGCATGTGAACTTAGAAATATAATACTCTTAGAAATGTATGTTGCGTAGATTCGATTAAATTATTGCAAAAATCATTTCATTTCAAGTGGCATAAGTAAGGGAACATTCTGAACCCAACGGTTTGAGGTCTTCCCTTGCGAGGGGTGAGTGCTGCCTTAAATCATTTTTCCCAGTTCACACCGGGTGGCGACTCCATTATTCTCCGGTTTAGTCCCCCGCGGGTTACTCCGTACTCCCAACTAAGCCGCGATCTTAGAACAACGTCTCCGATTTCTGTGTCCTACAGTCTGGCGACTCCACTGGGGATAGAGAATTGGCCATGAAATAATGTCTTGTAGTGATTATAATCTGTGCTTTAGTTAACTTTGTCTATAGTGGGTTGAAAGAGGTTTAATCAAAGGCATTGTTAAGGCTAGGTGATGGTTTGGTGTCTTCCTTCATTTACTACCTTTCTATAAGGAAACGCTGTGAAGGCACATAGATAATCATTATCCGTAGCTCGTTGTGATAGACTAATTTGGAGGACTTGTTGTTTATTCCTGTCACCAAGGCGATAAGAGCCTAAGAGGCTTGGGTATTTAAGTGAGTTCGCTCCACCCTCCCTCTGGGGAATCTATAATAGGAAATCCATTTGACAGTTAGTCACACACCATAACTCGTTGGCACGTACCTTAAGGTGTAAAAAAGGTGCGCTCACTTGGTCGCTCTAACTCTTGAGTTGGGAGTCCTAGTTGTAGGCAATCCTTCATCAGCGAGAGCCTTTGTCCGCACTCCAATAAACCCACATGTGAACCTTAGCCGTAGAACTAGTAGAAATTATTTCTTTATGTTTTTGTTTGGGACCATCGTCATTTGGATCCAGTTGGACTTCTTGTCAAGAGATGTGGACTTGTTGGGCCATTTAAACTGGGACGAGTTCGTGTCATTTGACAATTGGGCCAAAAGACTCTAAAATGCTGATGGGCCATTTTATGTTTGGGCCTCTTATCATTTGAAGTTGTTTAGGCTTGTTATCGCAAAAAGTGTAAACCTGTTGGGCCTTTTCAACTGGGACAAGTTTGCACCGCGCAATAGTATGATTGAATACTTTAAAATTATAATGGGCCAACTAGTATAAAAATTTTAATGGTCTTATATATTACATGCATTGCACACATACATGCTAACATACGATTTTAATAGACACCATAGATACCCGTTGGGTTAGGAAAGATGTGAGACTCATCAAAAGGCATTTAGCAAATATGAGTGAATCAGAAAACGAGATATCTCGTATAGATCAGCTGGAGAATGGTCTCACAAGGTTACCGAACAATTGCAAGTTTTGACCGCTATTATGGCTAATATGGATGTGCCCCGTGCTGGGGGAGGCTATGAGAATGTAAGGCGTGAAGAGCCTCCGAACAGATTGAGTGATGATATCCATATTTTTTATGATGATATGGCCGAGTATGCCGTAGAGAGAATAGCTGGGTCTCAGGCTGAGATACAGAAACTCCGTGATCAGGTGGAGTCAGTTACCCGTAAATTAAAGGGTAAGCATGAAGACTTATTGGACTATGAGGCGATGACCTTTGAGGAGCAGCTGCCGGCTTAGTTTAAGATGCCCGACATAGCTAAATTCAATGGGAATGGGGACCCGAGGGTCCATCTCTGGCAATATGTCTCGGTAATGAGTTCAGTGGGCCTCACAACGCCAAGTTTAGAAGATGTTCGGGATGTCGCTTGAGGGGGCACCCGTAGTGTGGTACCATAGCCTTGAGAGAAAGGTTAAGGAAGATTGGAGGGAACTGACATAAGCTTTTCTAAAACAATATGTTACAGATTTGGAGATTGACTTGTCGCTCCGCGACTTGGAGAATACCAAGCAGAAACCGGATGAAAGTTTCAAGGAGTATATAGATCGCTGGAGGAGCCAGCTTCTGAAGATACAGACTCGGCCTTCGGAGAAGGACCAGATCAAAATGATCATCAAGGGCACCAAGCCCTCTATTTATGGTAAGCTGATGAGGATGACATCTATGATTGGTGATTTTCGACAGTTGAGGGAGACAGTTATGGATATTGGGGAGGAAGAGGCTGAAAACAGAAAGTTCTATGGCTAGAATAGAAGGAATATTGGGGGGCCTTCAGGGACTATGCCCGCTATCGCTGAGGTCACTACCATAAAAAACAGGCGATTTTCCAACCTTGGTAAGCCTATTTCAAAGGTGTTCGAAAAGCTGAAGGTGCAAGGACTTCTTGAACCCTTAGAGCCTAAACCAATTCCAAACCTTGTGCCACCCAACCTTGACCTAAGCCTGTATTGTCACTTCCATCGGAGAAGAGGTCACGAAACTAACAGCTGCACCCGCCTTAGGTATGAGATCCAAAACCTCATTGACTCCCATAAAATACCTGACCCATAAAGAGAACAACCCAACACTCATAGAAATCCTCTACCTAACTACCACTCTGTTCCACCACCCACCTACATGATCAACTCCGGCCTACCCGAAAGCTTCGTCTATTTGTTCGAACATTTTTAATGATAATAAAGACGTTCATTTCACTTACTTGCTTGAGTTTCTTCCTTTCAACCTGCAACATGAGTATATTTGACAAAAGTATTCAACCCTGGTACTATGATACTCAGCGATGTTTAGATTACGGGGAATCTTTGGAAGAAGCAAGCAGAAAAAGACAGGATAGCCATTCAGAAATTGGGAAATGGGGCAGTGAGACTGTCAGATTTGGAAGGGAACGAGTTCACCGAGCCGATCAATGTGGATAGATTGAAGTAGTACTCCGCTTGAGGAAAAAAAGACCGAGCAGTCACCAAGGGAATTGACAGAGGACCTAACCCAACGGAATAGGAAACTCATTCATGCATGCATGCATACACGTAACGTATTTTACACTCTTTTGGGTGTTTGTTTTGTTTTGTGTTCATAGGTTTCGAAGAAGAAAAAGAGAAAGCGGCAAAGACAAGCCAATCAGAAACAGAAACAGCACAGTATCAGTTTTGGGTAGGAATCCCAGGGTTGAGGCCCATATCAGCATGAGTTTCGGGAATAGATCTCAGGGGGCGAAGCCCACATTAGCAGCATTTGAAAGGAAGAATTCCATGGAGTGAGTGAGTGAAAAAAAAAAGAGAGAGAAATCTTTGATAGTTGGGCATATGTCTGGTGATGACATTGTTTGCTGTAGGGAGAAACCTTAGAAAAGATAAGTGCGAGACGTGCTCCCATCCATTATTCTGAATGGATTGATCTCGGCTAGACTCACGAGCACTTGATTACGGGATCTCAGCAGCGGAAGCCTGAGTGGTCGGCAAGACGACTAGTTAAAGAGATGGTGGATTAGTGAATGACCGTTTTCCTGGATGTCCATCCTGGTTTACTTATGCTACGATATATGATATGGATGTAACAAAGAAAAAGTCTCTGTAATGAAAAGAAAAAGAAAAATAGACCGCCTATAACCGATAAGCGTGAAGCTACCCATGGGCGAATATTAAGACCACCATGAGGAGAAATGCTACCTTAAAGGGTAGGTGTGTCAAATAAAGAAAAAAAAGGAAAAAAAAAAAAGAAAAAGAAAGTTCAAAATGAAAGGAAAGAGACGAGAGAAAAAAGAAGAAGACCATATCATGTTGAGTATGATGAAGTAATCACATAGTGTGATCAAGACATCTAGGTTGGTTAGACCTACTGATCCGATTCTCCGAGACAAAATCATTGAGTTGGCTTACTTAAGGATTAATTTGCGAAAGTGCCTTGGCACACACACACACCAGGAGTCTAGTTCAGATCGCACATTCAGACGATCAGATCTGAGTGTATTAAGTACTTTGAAGGTTCTTTGGTTTCGACGTGAAGCATCCGTTGAGGACGAAAATATATTTAGCTATCAGGATTTTCTTGTGAGAGGCAGCATAACATGTTGAAATGAACCATCACATTGTCAGTATCAGTTTTATGGGTAAGTCCCGGGGATGAGGCCCACATCAGCATCGGTATTAGTTTTTTCGGGTATGGCACTCTAGGGGCGAAGCCCACATCAACATCAATATTAGTTTTGGGGATGAGTCCCGGGGACGAGGCCCATATCAGCATCAGTATTAATTTTGCCGGGTATGGCAATCTGGGGGCGAGGCCCACATCAACATTAATATTAGTTTTAGGGATGAGTCTCGGGGGGTGAGGCCCACATCAGCATCAGTATCAGTTTTTTCGGGTATGGCACTCTAGGGGCGAGGCCCACCTCAGCATCAGTATCAGTTTTGCCAGATATGACATTCCGGGTATGGAGACACATCGACATTAGTATCAGTTTTGCCGGACATGGCACTCCTGGTATGGAGACACTACTGCGACACTCTGGGTATGGAGACACATTAGCACAGTATCAATTTTGCCGAAAATGGCACTCCGAAAATGGAGCACGGGTCGGAAATAGACCCCTATCACTCGCCGAAAATGGCACTCCAAAAATGGAGCATGGTTCGGAAATGGATTACTATCACATCAGACGCCGAATATGGCACTCCGAAAATGAAGCACGGTTCGAAAATGGACCATTATCACATCAGACGCCGAAAATGGCACTCCGAAAATGGAGCACGGTTCGGAAATGGACTACTATCACATCAGATGCCAGAAATGACGCTCCGAAAATGGAGCACAGTTCGAAAATGGACAATCATCACATCGACGACGCTTCAAAATGAGGTTTAACAGGCTGAAAATGGCACTCCGAAAATGGAGCATAATTCGGAAATGGACAATCATCACATCAGCGATGCCTCGGAAATGAGGTTTAGCAGGCCGAAAATGGCAATCCAAAAATGGAGCACGGATCGAAAATGGACCACAATCTCAATTCAGTAAAGGTTCGGAAATGAACCAACTCTCATCAGTTCAGTTCGGTAGTGATTCCTAGAGATCGTAACATCTTGTAGGGATGAACCTTGGGGGCGAAGCACCTCACCACCATGTCAACTCAGTTTGAAGCAACATGCAATTCAAGTGGCAGCTGGCGAGCCAGGTAAGTAAAAATGCATTGCACAAACTTTGATAGGGTTGTCATTGTCACACATTGCACAAGTCCCATCAAAGTGGGGGCGACTGTAGGCACTGCATTTTTGCATATAAGTCCCGATGATGAGTCTCGCACGGAGACACTACCTTTTTAAATTGTGGAAGTCGCGGGAAATTGATGGCGGAAGGGAAGAGTCAGAAATTGACATCTTGTTGGATTTAATTCGCTTGCTTAGCTTCAGGTTTGCTTGTTGGACCTTCGTTTTAAAACACATCCTTGACCCATCCAAAGCCCATCTCACCCAAGCCCAATCCAAGAAATAATTAAAACATATTTAAAACACAAATTAAATTAAATTAAATTAATTTAAATCTAATTAAATTAAATTAAATTAAATCTCATTCCAAAATTAAATAAATCACATTCCACTACCAACGATTTAAATTCAATTACCAAATTTAAAGATATTCCCCACCAAAATTACATAATTTTTTTCCCTTTTTAAAATTAATTAAAATACACACATATTTAATTGATTTGTTTCCTTTTTAAAACCCATGCATAACCCTAATACATCACTATAAAAATAACACAAAACCCTAAACTCCCTTGGCTCTCAACACTCACGGCACTTCACAAAAAATCAAAAACATTAATTTTGTCTATTTGTTCGCTTTCTATATGCCATTTCCTTGTTTAATCATGAATCATAATGTAATGCGCATGGACTTATTACGTTGGTCTAAAGGTTCTCTATTTGAGGGAAGAAAAGCCTAAAAGGCTATCTTTACCACGATACCTTGCCGCACCTTTTATTATTCCGTTATTTGCTTTATGTATGTCGTCTCCTTGTTTAATCATGCATCATAGTGTAATGCACATGGGCAAACTGAGTTGGATTAAAGGTCCTCCACTTTGAGGGATGAAAAGCCTAAGGGCTACCTTTGCCACGGCATTTCACCGCACCGGACCAAGTACATTTGATTGAACGTGAGATACGCTCAATCGGGCCCTCAAAGTTCTATATGGATGTGGGCATATGTCGCATATCTCATTTTTCATCCTTATTATCCATCTCTTTTCTGTACCGTATCATTGCACGTTTATTTCGATGTATAATTGCCTATTTAATTATCTCTTTACATTATGCACTTAATTGTATCTCTTTATTATGTATGCTTGTACAATTATTATTTACTTGCGAATCTGTATTCATAAATATAATGTGCTTCTGAAATTATATGCTTGCCATTATTCCAATTTACTTTTATGCATGCAAACTTAGTTATAGGTTATATGCAAACTTAGATATGAGCTTTATTTTCATGCATGTGAACTTAGAAATAGAATACTCTTGGAAATGTATGTTGCGTAGATTCGATTAAATTATTGCACAAATCATTTCATTTCAAGTGGCATAAGTAAGGGACCATTTCGAACCCAACGGTTTGAGGTCTTCCCTTGCGAGGGGTGAGTGCAGCTTTAAATCATTTTCCCGGTTCACACCGGGTAGCGACTCCATTATTCACCGGTTTAGTCCCCCACGGGCTACTCCGTACTCCAACCTAGGCCGCGAGCCTAGAACATCGTCGCCGATTTCTGTGTCCTACACTTGGATTATATTTGGGCCTAAACCATTCCCATAAAGTCCAAAATATGACTATTGGGCCTTTAATAATTTAATTGGGCCTAATGGGCCAAAATTGATTCCATGGCATATGGTGATTCCTAATGGGCCTAGGCATTATGGGTTAGATCCATTTTAGCCGAAAGCCCAAGCCTAAAGAATTAATTAATAGCCCATTGGATTTTAATTAAATAGTATTGTATACTAATTGGGCCTTTGAGACCCATTAAGATTGGATTTTGAATCTAAGTCTTTAAGGCACATAAATATATGTAATTATTTAATTTGGAATTAAATATGAATTAGTATTGGATACAATTTAAATTGGATTTAAAATTATAGTTCGATATAATTCAAGAATACTTACTTTGAGTATTTATTCTTAAACGGGTTTGACTCGCGCAAATCAAATCGTTGTTTGAACATTGGATGGCCATTAATCAAAGATTAATTAATTCAATTAGATTGATTGAATAACATGCTTTGTGTGAATACTTGGATGTATGTTGACCGGCGTATACACACACGTATAACGCAAGCGCACGTATCGTTCAAGTAGTATAAAAATATCGATCCCACGAGGACTTAATTCCTACTGTTGTTATTAATTGTTGATACTATTTATTTACAGATATCTAATTATAGGGAGAAGGGAATTGATTGCTTGAAATGATTTGCTTTGAAGATTTGCTAAATAAATAAAAAGACAAAAGAAAATACTAGGAAAATAAAAGACTCAAAGATCTAGGGTTGTTAATCTTTCTAATATCAATTAAAAGATGAAGTAGTTAAATCATAGTTGGGTAAATTATTGAATTATTAATCTGGAAGACTAAATTATATAAAAGCCTCTTTCGAATGATCATTTACAAATACCTAGTATAATCCAATTGAATCATATGTCTATGTCAATTAAATTACCTAGATTCATTAAGGTTAAGTTCCAATTATGACTACCCCCGCCCGACAGGTATATGTCTATCCTGTAAGGAAATCTATTAAAGGGTTATCTATCCTTAAGGAAGATCGTGGGTTGTTGAGACTAAGGTCTTAGACTTAAAATCCCTATGTCTAGTTCATTTTAAGTTTACCTAATCAATTTTATTAGTGATCAGTTAATAAAAAAACATTAAGATTATGACTCAACAAATAACTCTTTAATTACCAAAACTATAATCTAACCCTTTTTAAATCCGGTGATATTAGATTTAATCACAACCCTAGATATTTAACTTAGTTACAACACATAACTAAATCTGATATAAACTTAAAAGACATAAAATGAAATTGCTGAAAAGTAATAAAAAGAAATGCTAAGGTAAAATGAATTAACTTCTACTATTCACTATTTAGATATCTCCCAATAATATAATATATAATCTATTGATATTTTAAACCAACCGTCCGGAATGGCGGTATCCTGATTAAGTCAAATTCAAATATACCAGCCATAAGGCGGAACATAAATATAAAGTTAAAACAACCGACCTAGAATGTCAGTATCCTTTATTAATTCAGATTTTAAATAGTTTATATATTATATTTTAAGGGAGATTAATCTAAATAGCAAAATTAAAAGTATTACCTTATTACCTCAGCATGAAGGAGTTACCCCCTCATGGAAGGATATAATTACTACTACAAAGCGTAAATAAAACTGAATAAAAGAAGAAAATATGAAGAACTCTCAATTTATTTATAAGGATTTCAGAGGAAGAGGTACATTTGAAACTAAAAATTCGAAATCTATTTATAGACAAAAATATCTAATTTTTTATTATTATTTTTCTGATTTTTATTTTTTTTATTATTTTATTATTATTTTTTGGATCGCTGAATTTTTGACACGTGGCATGGTGGCTAAAAAAGACGGCTCGTTGAATTTTTGACATGTGGCATGGTGGTGCAATTACCAAAATACCCTTCGGTGTCGGGACGCCCAAAAATACCCTTTTCGTCAAATTTCACAGTTTTGCTCCAAATCACCTCCAGAATATCTTGAAACTTTATTTCGGTGTCGGGATGTCCAAAATTACCAAAATACCCTTTGTGTCGGGACGTCCAAAATTACCAAAATACCCCTTTTGCCAAATTTCACCAAATTTCACAGTTTTGCTTCAAATCGCCTCCAGAATGTCCTGAAACTTTATTTATCTACAAAATAACACAAACACATCAAAATATTCACAAAACTCAAGAAACTATACAAAATATTAAGTTAAATGAGTGGGAAATAGTGATACATTTACCACTCATCACACCCCCAAACCTAACATTTTGCTAGTCCTCGAGCAAAATAAAATAACATAATAAAATTTAACTAAGCCACTTTCGTAGGGATCACGATTGCATTTAGCATATGCAACAAGCCTTTAAACCCCTAGGTGTTCCTAGTGGACGAGTTGTAGTCTCGTGAGGGTTTACAGCAATGATACCCACAAACATTTTATAAAAGTAAAAAGGTAGTGAAACTAATGCACACAAAAGCAAAAAAAAAAGACAAGAGAAAAGAGAATAAAGAAGTTAGTGACTAATCATGTGAAACTTCTACTCCAAGTTACTAGTTGTTTTGTTTCATTCTAAATTACTGAATAAGTAAATTCTCCGATTATTTTTACCATTCTCCATATACATAGTCAACAAAATATTAAACAACTCATTTTGCCCATAACAGTCATAAGTGCAGTTGATAAGAGAGTAATATTTTTGTCCTAAAGTTTTATCAGAATTCACACCTTTTTGTAGTAATGGAATAGATTTTCTGATTTTTCTGATTTTTTCTTTGATTTTTTTCTTTTCTCTATTTTTTATTTATATACAATATCTTCCATCTATGTAGCGAGCTTTAGGTCGGTGACTCCCAAACCAGTTGGCTTTAGGGCATCAGGTGTTAAGACACCCCTAAGGACTTAATTACTCAGACTTCAGATATATATATTTATTTTCTATCATCGTTTTGATCCATGTAGCGAGCTTTGGGCCAGTGACTCCCAAACCAGTTGGTTTTAGG
>SKCR01046986.1:0-61460 GCA_019454045.1 Zanthoxylum bungeanum | reverse complement strand
AATCAAGCCAAAATCAAAAAGCCCCAAATTTTCCAAGAACCCTAATTTCGGATTTCATGCATCAATGGCTCTAGATACCAATGTTGGAGTTCAATCAAGTCCACAAGATCACAAACAATGCATAAAAACGACATATGAACACATCAAAGGAGGTGGCGGAATCAACTCACATTGAATTTCGGTTTTGATGTTTGAAGAACAAGGTGCGTTTTTGACTCCCTCCAAGTCACGGCAGTAGCTTTATCTTGCAGTGGGCTGTGCGGTTTTGGGCGTGTAGGCTTCCTCCATGTTCGGCCATTGAAGACCACCATTGAAGCTCCAAGCTTCAAGCTTCCTTGCTCAAGAAGAAGCTTCCCTATCACCTATATATTACTCAAGGTGTGCTAGCACTTATCATCTTCCATTTTGCTTCTCAAAGTTTCGGTTTTGACCAGAAAAAGGAGAAGAAATCGGCACCATGCCATGAGAAGAGAAGAGAAGAAGAAGAGGAAAAAATGAGAGGGAGAGGAAGAAACCGTGTACTGCCTTTGCATGTAAGAGAGAGAGGACCGAATGTGTGTCTAAAAAGTGAAAAGAAAAAGCAAATTATATTTATTCATTTATTTTCCAAAAATAAATAAAACAAATATATATATTCAAACCTTTTCATATTCCATCACTTTTACTTATAACTTTAAGTCATGTCACATCACTTTTCATATCACATCTATTCACTTTAATAAGTGACAACATGTCATATATTTCTTATGAAAGAATATCTATGAAAGCCAAGCTTTCATCTATTGTTTCATGGGAATTTCATTGTCAGTGCCCTCTCCCACTAACCTCCTTATATACACAAGAATTATTTCGTTTTGAGTCAAATCATAAACTATTATGATTATTTCAAAACGTCAGTTCCAAGAACCTCATGCTTGCTTCAATCCAAACATGGATCGAATAACCGGTAAACCTTGTTTGTCTGTTATACAAAATCGTCAGGATGTTGAAAGCATCCTCCAAAAAGGTTTCCTTTTCAGGAAAGCGATTTTGATCTGCAACTGACACATTTCATAAATGAAATATGCAGTTATCAATGTTGGCAGTAAATACGATCGTCGGACTGTCCGAACACGTAAGTACCTCGTACTACGTTTATATCGATTTACAAGACAAGGTTGGCTTCTAGCAAAGCGCCATGCCTACCCAATTCTCCAGAATATTCTTACAGGAATATATAGATCTGTATCAAGCGTAGTATACCGTAGTATTGTGTATATTGGCCCAGTATCGGATAATCACGTGCTAGGGCTGGGGCTGGATAAGTGTCTGCCCCGTCCGAAACACATGTCGGATGTCTGGTAACATAGTCTCTATAATCGGATATACATGACCTGGTCACAATATCCCGATTGGTTGCGCAACACTCAGAGCACTAGTACCGTATCCTGCGTGACATCATCTCCAAATGACTGAAGTGACACTTCCATCTTGACATCACACCCAATACACTACGACTCTCTGATAAACCCAGAAATGGTGTACACAGAACCGGTTAAAGCCCCCTACCACCAGACCAAAGTTTATCGATTATCGTAAGTATTAGCGATGCAAGTCTCAGGTTAAGACTATACACACCTACCTCGATTTCGGCCTCCCATAGACACATAGTCATAATACCAATGGGATTCCGAGGGGTCTATCCAGAGCGAAGCTGTTTTCCGTACCATCGGTGAAACACGACCTCCTATCGCACTTGCATAAGTATCCAATACTTATATATATGAGAACTATGCCGTTGTGCCCTCACAAACGCGCACAAGTGCAATACTAGCCTATTCCGCATTATCGATGTCCAGTCTCGATAATACTACGGCTAGGGATATTTAATGATTAAACCTTCGGGGACTGATACTGTCTCATATCATTCTCAGTCCAGGTACTAATCATAGGGACCTCTCTTCATTTATATATCTATGGTGATCTAATCACAAATGATGAGAGTGCAATTCCTTGTCCCATAGTTAATTTGCTACAACAACACAATGATCTGTGCAAATAGTGACGCTATGGGTCATTTTGTCCAACAGCTGTATGCTATTTAACTAGGTAGATCTCACAGATCAATTGGATCCAATCCAATTCCTAGATCCGGTTAGGTGGACATCCAAGTCCTAAACATATTGCGTATGCCAATGTATCTAATACATTTTCTAACCATATCCTATCCTCCGAATCATCTAGGCCTTGGCTTTGGCACAACAAACCTAATGATTCCAGTTAAGCGGGACCCATTGACAAGGATAGTTTCGTAATCAATGTCGTTGGACAAGAAGTGATCTTGACTTTGGCCAAAAAATCACAACTTGGACAAGACACCCCGTGTGGAACAAAAATCTCATGATTCAAGTACATCCTAATTGACAAGGTCTTGACTTTGGCCAACAAACCAATGCCAATCGGATCTTGAACAAGAATCATTCAATGGAAGGATAATCGCTTAATATAGATTGAGGGATTTTTGCGTAATTGGCAACCAATTTTTTCTTTGTTAGGTCTCATCATCATACACCCTTAAGCATGCTTCTAAAACATCATAAAGCGCATAAAGTAAATTAATAGTGATATGCGGATGGATATATAAACAACTTGTTCCTAGAACAAATCACTCCCTTTCCTCTCCCCGCTAGCACTATTCTACTTCTACCCAATTACATAATACAATAAGAGAAACCTCATTTACATTGAGGGAATTAGGTGAGAAGAGAATACAAAGAGATAAAGAGATAAGGCTGGACACGCAGGTCCAATTTATAAATTCCAAATTTACAATAATTTCTAAAATTACCCTTTCCCTTCTAATATCCATCCGATATACACTATTCATTCATCACATACATATATATTCAAACAAGACATGCCTTTTACAACACCAATCTATCCAATTAATTAGTCTTTGTTTAAGTGATCATCCAATGCTCAAACAACGGTTTGATTTTGCGCGAGTCCAACTCGATTGAGAATAAGTACATAAGGTACGAATTCGCGAATTATATCGAACTACTTATTAAATCTAATTTAATTCGTATTCAATACTAATTCAATTATTTAATTCCAAATTAAATGTTTACACTTTTAATGTGCTTTAAAGACTTAGATTTTAAATCTAATCTAATTGGGTCTCAAAGCCCAACTAACATCCAATGTTTAATTTAATTAAAGTCAAATGGGCTTTCAATTGATTTATTAAGGCGTGGGCTTTGGTCAATGTGGGTCAAACCCAATTACCAAGCCCAAATAAGGAATCACCCTTAAATGCCACAAAACCAATTTTAAGCCCATAAGGCCCAATTTAATTTTTAAAGCCCATTATATTATATTTGGACTTAATGGAGTGATTTAGGCCCAAATTGGATCCAATCCTTTTGGCCCAAATCTACTTGGTCCAACCAAGCCCATTATGCCCAAATACAATATTAAAAGCCCAATTCACCAATTAAGCCCATTAATTAAATTTCAATATTCCAAATTTTAAAATTCAATTAATTAAAGTGTAAAACCAAGATTAATACATTAAACCAAATATTTCAAAATACCATTTAATTATTAATCACCTAATGTTCAAAATAAATGTCCAACATTAATTTTTAACAAAAAATCAACTCCTTTTCATGTCTTTCACATTCGCCAAGGTGAGTTTTTGTGTCGATTTGTTTTTCAATCCGATTGAATTACTAATCTACGTCCCATATACGTTTTAAGTCATCCAATGATCTTGTACACAAAAAATCCAACACATCCAATGTTCATACCCATTCGGCCAGGTTACATTTTTGTGGAAAAATCATCCAATGCATTTTTCTCAAAATTGATTCCATATAACATCATTCTATATACATGTAAGCATACTCATTCATCAAATTTCACAAGAACATGCTTCAATCAATTTTACCCAAATATTAACCTAATATATTTCATGCTTAAACCTAGCTCAATGATACCATTGTTGGTTTCTTTATTTGTCCCAAGGAAAGTATAAGCATATGAAATACAATAAATGAATATATAATAAACTTGAAGCATGGCGGAATCATACTTACAAAGCTTTTGTGATGAAGAAGATGAACAAAGGGTTGAAGCTCCAAGTTCCTATATGGTTCGGCCAAGAGGAGAAAAGAGTTGAAAGCTCCAAGCTTTGTGTATTCCAAGCTCCAAGGTGGTTTCCCTATCACCTCCTTTGATTCCTTGCTTGTGCTAGCAAAAATGGAGAATGAGAGAACAATCTTCTACCTTGCATGTGCAGCTCACGGCGTGAGCAAGAGAGAAAGAAGAGGAGAGTGTTTCACTTTTATTTTTGTTCCTTTTTGCATGCCAAAACCGTGAATGACAAAAAGAAATAAAAGTGATATGATATCTAATACCAAAAGAATTTTTTTAATGCAAAAAATCCTTCAAAGCCATGCATGGCTTTCCCTCCAAAATGAAATCCATCATTTGCCATCATTACCACACTTTGAGATTAGAGACAATGTATCATCCCTCAAAGGTGACTAGATACATCCACCATCCATTCGTATTAAGTAATGAGATATCGCGATGTGATTTGCGGATATCACTCGATTCAAAATACGAATGTGTCCGCAAACACTTTCGGGCTCGGTTTCGTTAATTCCGAATTAACGAATTTCCGTCGCGACGTGAATTAAATAATTACGCCTTGCGAAATTACTATTCAGTTCGCTAATGAATTAATTCTAAATTAATTCGTTTGCCCGAATTAAAATCCGATTTTAATTCCGCGTCGAAATCTAATTTCGTTTAATAATATATCGAATATATTATTTTATCGATTAATTCCAAATTAATCGATCTCTCTCTCTCTTCTAATAAGGCATTTTATCCAAGATAAAGTTTCTCCGTTATTAATCCAAGATTAATAAAGTTCGAATCAAACATCATAGGTGAATCTTCAGGAAGCGACCCAAGAGATCTCCGGATATGTTGGCAGTAAATACGGTCGTTGGATAATCCAAACACGTACGTACCTCGTACTACATTTTTACCGATTTACAAGACAAGGTTGCTTCTAGCAAAGCGCCATGCCTACCCAATCTTCCAGAAATATTCTTACTGGAATATAAGATCTATATCAAGCGTAGTATACCGTAGTATTGCGTACATCGATCCAGTATCGGACGATCACATGTTAGGCCTGGGGCTGGAAATGTGTCTGCCCCGTACGAAACATATATCGGACATCAAGCAACTAGTCTCTTTAAATCGGGCAATACTGACCTAGTCATATTCTCCCGACGGTTGCAACCTTTTATAGAGCACTAGTTCTGTATCCTGCGCGATCATCAACTCCATATGTCTGAAGTGACACTTCCATCTTGACATCACACCCAGTGCACTACGATTCCTGATAAACCCAGAAGAGGTGAACACAGAACCAGTTAAGGTCCCCCAACCACCAAAACCAAAGTTTACCTATTGTCGCAAGTACTAGCGATGCAAGTCTCAGGTTAAGACCATATACACCTACCCTGTTGCGGCCTCCCATAGACACGCAGACATACTACCAATGGGATTCCGCGGGGTCTATCCAGAGCGAAGCTGTTTTCCGTACCATCGGTAAAACACAACCTCCTATCGCACTTGCATAAGTATCCTATACTTAAATATATGAGAACTATGCCGTTGTGCCCTCACAACATGCACAAGTGCAATACTAGTCTATTCCGCATTATCGATGTCCGATCTCGATAATACTCCGACTAGGGATATTTAATGATTAAACCTTTATGTATTGATACTGTCTCATATCATCTCAATACGGAATTAATCATATGGAATTTCGCCATTTATATATCAAAGTAAATAAATTACAAAACGGAAAAAGGCAATTTCATTATCACATAGTTAATTTTGTACAATAATACAATATCATTTACAAAATAGTGACGCTATGGGTCATAATGTCTAACACAATGGTCAACATCCAATGTTACATTCCAAGTAATAAAATAATTTCTATTATTCGGAATCGTAGAAAATATATTATATAAAATAGAATATAATATTCTATTATATAGAATAAATGATAAACTTATAATCGTACCTCCAAGGCGCAAGTACTATCGATCATACAACCATTATACAAAAGAAAGATTCAAATCTCAAACATTTCAAGATTCGAATTTTCTACTTGTACATATCATATATGTAACTGTAGAAACTCATGGAACCTAAATAAAAAGGATGAATTAGTGTTACTGGAGCATATCCCCAAGAGTATTGAAATAATTCGGTAACACTCAATATCAAACGAATCAAATCATATATAAGATTCGATTATTTCCACTTACCAATTCCATTAGCGATGGAATCGTAGAGGAATAATATAGCATATTCAATAAATAACCTTAGAACTAATTACCATAAATTCATATGTTTGATCATATCAAACATCTTTGAACAATTCAAAGACTCATAATGAATTTTTAAAGATATAATTTTCAAGAACTTCAGATCGAATATCTTTGAACCAGTCAAAATATTCTATCCGTGTTTCATCAGAAACACGTAACTAAGTCACGACGATTCATTGACTAAATTACGAAGTAAAGAAAACTACCTTAAGTAATTTACAATTCATTAAAGTACATACATCTATATATCAATTTAATAAATTTTCTGGTCCAATGACAATCATTTGTTAAATGAGATTTAATCACCTTCCCAAATACAATATTCATTAAATGGATTAGGATATATGGTGTGATCTCGTATCAGACCATCCATTACCATACGGAATAAGCATCTAATGCTTATGTGATAAAATCTCATAAAGCACTGTTTTAAGTTGTTTACTTAACCGAATATTTTTCTTAATATTTATCTATATAACAATGACACTTCTAGTCATATTAAAATATGTAACAACTGTTTACAAAGAATAAATAACTATCCAATAGTCGCAAGTTCTGATATCAAATATCGAAATAATCATTCAACAATATTTTAAATAACTAGACGGGAGATCTGATATCAAATATCTATAATTTTCGTATTGTGAAAATCGATATTTTCTGTACATAACTATACACATATTCTTTCTTTAGCTTTATTATTTACTTTCAACTATTTACAACATTTGTAAATAATTGAAAAGTAAATAGTGTCTGACACATGACCTCTAAATGTCACTATTGCTAAGAAACATCATTATCAGATAAAAAAATACTTAATGAGGTTTTCTTAATGCCAGTGAAGAATCTCGAGACATGAACCAATTCATGTCAATCTTTACTGCATAAGAAACTATTCTGTCTAGAATGATTATATCATATTCTATTCTAATCTAGAACCAATTCTAGAAATCTACAACCTTAATTGAAGTAAGAAAACATATAAAATATGCATGCAGTTGATAAAAGTTTAATTCTATCTAAATAATAGAATAAGGAAAAAACATAAGAGATAATTTTCATAATATTACACACTGCATTAGTTATGGATTTTTAACCTTGAAGTGCCTCCCACTACTTTACGTAATACCGTAATCCCCCACGAAAAATGAGAATTCAATAATTAAATCGAATTCCATAATAAGAAGTGGACCCGATAAATATACTTCGACTCACAGCTTGGCACGTTCTCGTCTAGGTATATTCACGGGTAGACAACTCATTGTCAATCACACTTGCTGTGACTCCTGATTTTGTCTTGACTGTTTCTCGTTGTGACAGCTTTGGCACGTTCAAATGAGGCGTATCAAGGCTTCATTTGTCAATGAAAAACTCAAGCTACTGATGTAGTCCTGACAGCTTTGGCACGTTCAGGATTTCCACTTTCACTTGAATTTGTCTCTTATCATATAAGTTCTACCGGCGCAAATGAACTACCTTCAACCATAACTGCACAGCGTTGGCACGTTACATCTATAGCATCATGAAAACATTTACATCCGTCTTGACAAGGCGGATGAAGAAACACGTATTCCTAATACTAGTCACTTTATAAAACCTTATTTAATGGGGATTTTCCTAAAGATGTTTTTCATTTTATTTAATCAAATTAAATAAATAAATGCATGTAAAAAGTAAATATAAGATTAAATATCAAATTTAAAGGGCTAATCATATCAGGGTATAGAATCAGACTCGCTCTAATACCATTTTGTTGGAGTTATATCAGGGCGGCGCAGCGGAAGAAACGCTGTTTGGGCAAAATCATAGTTTAAAATTTTTAAACTTACAAATAAGTTATTCAATATCCAATATTAATAATTCATTCATATTTCACCTAAATATATTTATTCGATGTCATATAATGACATAAATAATATCGAAACATCGCAAAACTTTTACGAAAATATTTTTCCGTAAAATAGCGTAAAACACATTTCCGACCGAAACGACCGACCAATGTACATGGGGACTGCCCAGGTCAGCCCTAAAAATATTTGAACAGTTCGTGGACTGCTCGAACAGAAACTAGTTCACTGTTTGGGTAGCTGTTACCCTGTAACGTCGTTTTTCGCCGTTTTTACGTATTTTCACTCTGAAAAAATTTCCGATAAATATTTTTCTTGGGCAATTAAAACAAACTAATTTATTCTAATTACCCAATAAACAAAAACTGAATTTTTATCTGAAAAATCAGATTTATCATTAGTTGTTGTGAGACTCATAAACTTTACATTTTGATCATTTTGGTCCTCAAATTGTCAAATACATATTTAAGTGATTCCAAATCAATACCAAAATAATTTACACATGTATAATACATGAAAAATACAATTTTCAATAAAAATTCCAAATTATTCTGAAATTACCGAAAAGCCCCAATAATTTCCAGGATTTGCAATTTAGTCTTTTTTAGTTCAAAACATGTCAAGATCAAATCCAATCAATCCCAAATTTAATATACATCATATATACATCAAATTAAATCACATATATGAAAACCCCAAATTTGGAAAGGGTTATGAACCCTAATTTTATAATTTCCACAAATTGACAAATTAAACAAATTCAATACCTTAATCCAATTCTTTAATTCACCAAACAAGTCTCACCACTTGAAATAACTTAAGAATAATTATAGGTTATTTATGAATGGCTAAGCAACTCTAGAATGACAACTTTGATTACTAATTAATCAAATAAGTTTAATTACTCATAATAAGCTTATTAATTAAACATACATGCAAAACACCTCCAACAAGTTTCCAGCCACAACAAATCACATAATTAAAGATTTGAGAAAATTATAAACTACACATGTTTAAGTATAGAATTGAAGAAATAATTTCTTAATTGAAGAAAATTAGAAATAACTTACTAAAACTCCAAGTTTCAAGCTTTCCCTTTAGGTTCTTCACTTTTTATCTCAATCTTTCCTTAGTAAATTTTTAGAAACATTGTGTTGTAATGAAAAATGAAACAAAGACAATATATACCACCTTTTTTACATGGCCGAAAATTGTCAAAAATAAATATCAAAATATTTAATTTTTGTTTCATTTTAATTAGTCAAGGTTACTTGTTTAAAATGATCACTGATGAGTGGTAAATGTATCACTATTTCCCACTCATTTGACCTAATATTTTGTATAGTCTCTTAAGTTTTGTGAATATTTTAATGTGTTTTGTGTTATTGTGTAGAAAAATAATGTTTCAGGACATTCTGGAGGTGATTTGGGGTCAAAACAGTGAAAAAGGACAACAAAGGGTAAAATGTAATTTACTTTCTTTACATTCTGGAGGTAAGGTGTTTTAAGTAATTTACTTTCTTTGCCTTTTCAGTTTTTAATATACAGCTATGAGGAGGTAACTTCCCCCTGCTAGGGTGAAAGGTATAACTTTTATTACAGCTTTTTAGATTAATCTCCCTTAATTATAATATATTCACTATTTAAAATTTGACTTAACAAGGATACTGCTATATTGGTCGGTTGGTAATCAATTATAAACTGGTTTTAACCTGACTAAGCATGGATACCTTCTGGTTGGTCGGTTGGTAATTACCGCCTATATGGCTGGTTTATGGACAAATATGTTGGGTTTCTACGGTCTAACCGGGATCAAATCAAGCAATCAAACACATGTGCGAATACTCAAAGAAGTTGCGGAATACTTACAATGATCGATTGAGCGATGCGAGGAACAACGAAAACTCTTTTCCCCTTGCATGATGCTCATGGCAGTGGGCTGTTTTTGTCCTCCAAATTTTCGGCCATGGATGATCCACCAAGCTCAAGCTTTGTGATGTGATTCCATGCTCACGGGTGCAGTTCCCTATCACCTTCGTAAGACTCCTGAAGCTGCTAGCAGTCCGAAAATTTTGCCGCAAAACTTATTTGCTTCTCCTTCAATTCACGGTGAAACCAGAAAAATGAAGAGGAAGAAAATGCCCTAGGCCGAGAGGGAAAAGAAGCGTGAGAGAGAGTGTGTGTTGCATTTTTTTGGTGGTTGGAGATAAGTGTATCTAATACACAAAAACCAAAAGTCAAATATCAAATAAAATATTGATAAATGTCTTTCAAGCCATCAAAAGCTTTCCAACCACTTACATCAATCATGAATATTGACATTGTGTCAATCACTCAAAGTGATATGACTTACATCACAAGAATGACTAATGATTTGACGCTTGATGTGACTTGTGGGTCCCACTCGATTCGAAATGCGAGTGGCGCCGCAAACACTCCTGGGCTCGGGTTCGCTAATTTCAAATTAACGAATTTTCCGTTGCAACGTAATTAAATAATTATGGCTAGTAAAATTACTATTCACATCGCTAACGAATTAATTCTAAATTTACTCGTTCGCCCGAATAAAATTCTAAATTTAATTCCGCGTCGAAATCCAATTTCGTTTAATATATCGAATATATTAATTATCGATTAATTCCAAATTAATCGTTCTCTCTCTTTAAATAATATTTTATCCCAGATAAAATATCTTCGTAATTAATCCCAGATTAATTTTCTCTCTCTTCTAATTAATCCCAGATTAATAAAGTGCGAGTCATACGTCATCGGTGAATCGTCGTGAAGCGACCCATGAGATCCATGGATATGTTGGCAGTAAATCTGGTTGTCGGACTATCCGAACACGTACGTACCTAGTACTATGTTTTTACCGTTTTACAAGACATGGTTGGCTTCTAGCAAAGCGCCATGCCTACCCAATTCTCCAGAAATATCCTTACAGGAATATGTGATCTATATCAGGTGTAGTATACGTAGTATTGCGTATTTCGATCCAGTATCGGATGTCACGTGCAAGGCCTGAGGCTGGAAATGTGTATGCCCCGTACGAAGCACATATCATATTTCTGGTAACTAGTCTCTATAATCGGATAAACATGACCTAGTCATCATATCCCGATAGCTGCAGCATATTAGAGAACGAGTTCCGTATCCTACGTGATCATCATCTCTACTATGACTGAAGTGATACTTCCATCTCGACATCACACCCAATACACTACGATTCTCAATATACCCAGAAGAGGCATACACAGAACCTGTTAAAGCCCTGGACGACCAAAACCAAAGTACATTGATTGTCGCAAGTATTAGCGGAGTAAGTCTCAGGTTAAGACCAAATACACCTACCTTGATTCGGACTTCCATAGACACATAGTCATACTACCAATGGAATTCCGAGGGGTCTATCCAGAGCGAAGTGGTTTTCCGCACCATCGGTAAAACACAACCTCCTATTAAACTTGCATGAGTATCCTATACCCAAATATATGAGATCTATGTCGTTATGCCCTCACAACGCGCACAAGTGTAATACTAGTCTTTTTCGCATTATGGATGTCCAATCTCGATAATACTCTGACTAGGGATATTTAATTATTAAACCTTCGTGGATTGATACTGTCTCATATCATCTCAATCTAGGAACTAATCATATGGACCTTTCATCATTTATACATCTTGGTGATCTAATCACAAATGATAAAAGAGCAATTTCTTTTGTCACATAGTTAATTTGTACAACAACACCATGATATGTACAAATAGTGACGCTATGAGTCATAATTGTCCAACAATATAATGATACCGCCTTTATAGTCGGTTGGACTTAATTTGACTTAATCAGGTTACTGCCTATATGGCTGGTTGGTAATATCACACAAGTTAATATATTATATTAACGGAGATATCTAAAATAGTAGTGATAAAAGTAGATCCTCTAGCCCTAGCATTTTATTTTATTGTATTTATCTTTATTTACTTTCCAGCATTTTACTTTTCAGTATTTTACTTTATGTATTTTATTTTTAAGTTTTTACTAGCCCTAGTTATGTGTCGTAACTAAGTTAGTTATTTGGGGTTGTGATGAATTCCAATATCACCGGTTTATAAGGGGTTATTTTATAGTTTCAGTAATTTAAAGGTTTATTTATTAAGTCTTATGCTTAATGCGTCTTGTTAACTGGCCACTAATAAGATTGATTTGGTAAATCTAAAATAAACTTGACAAAGGAATTTTAGGTTTTAGCCATAGACTTAATAGCCCACGATCTTCCTTGATGATAGATAACCCTTTAATAGATTTCCTTACAGGATAGACATATACCTGTCGGGCGGGGGTAGCCATAATTGTAACTTAATCTTAATAAATCCAGGTAATTTGGTTGACATAGACATATGGTTCCATTGGGTTATACTGGGTATTTACATATGACCATCGACAGAGGCTTTTGCATAATTTCGTGTTCCAGGTTAGTAAACCAATATATTAAACAAACATGAAATAACCACTTCATCTTTAAAAAGATATTGGAAGAAATCACAACCCTGGAAAGTTTTATAAATTTAAATTTTCCTCAACCTATTTTCGCGAAATTTTATTTACTTGTTTTTAAGTTTAAAGTCATCACCCAGTCAATCAATCAATCTAATAGATACTAGTATTCAATATGCCTCATAAAAATTAATAGCTTAGATTTTAAGTCCTCGTGGGATCGATACTTTTTATACTATTTGAACGATACTACGCGTGTGATTTCACACCGGTCAAGTTTTTGGCGCTGTTGCCAGGGACTTATTTATCTTTTACTATTAGTTTTGGGGTTAGATATCGTTACTTGTGTCTAATTTCTTTTTACTTTTTGTTTTTATTTTCTTTTGTTTCAGGATCTCAGACACTATATGAGACGAGCCAGAAGCTTTGAACTCCGACCGCTTCACCCAGAGATTGAAAGAACCATCAGACTGTTGAGAAGGGAAAGGCATGAAAGACAAGAAGCTTTAGTCAACATGGAACCTGAACCACTATAAGTTGTACCACCAATTCCCATTCGAGAAAGAACCATTCTGGTAGTTGACAACTTCATTTCCTGTATT
Source organism: Zanthoxylum bungeanum (assembly GCA_019454045.1). Taxonomy (NCBI): domain Eukaryota; kingdom Viridiplantae; phylum Streptophyta; class Magnoliopsida; order Sapindales; family Rutaceae; genus Zanthoxylum; species Zanthoxylum bungeanum. Next base: position 48,106 of record SKCR01046986.1, on the reverse strand, counting down.
TTACTTCCTCTCTTACCAACAAATGCGTGTGACATCGAAACATGCATTCTGATGATTCAGCAATCAGTTAAGTTTGGAGGAAATACAACTAAAGATCCTAATGCCCACATCAGCAACTTCCTGGAAGTTTACGGCACTTTCAATTACAACCGAGGAGCTGAAGAAGCAATGAGACTGCGAGTTTTTCCATATTCCTTGAAAGACAGAGCAAAAGCTTGGCTACATTCACTACCAGCAGGTTCCATCACATCTTGGAACACTCTAGCCACCAAATTCCTTGCAAAGTATTTTCCACCAGCCAGAACAGCAAAACTGAGGAATGACATCACATCCTTTGTATAACAAGACTCAGAAACTCTCTACGAAGCTTGGGAAAGGTACAAAGATTTACTCCGGAAATGTCCTCACCAAGAGATTCCAAAATGGCTTCAAGTCCAAACTTTCTATAATGGACTTTCTGGACTGATGAGAACCATAATTGATGCTGATGCTGGAGGAGCTTTGATGGAAAACAGAGAAGATCAAGCCTGAGACCTAATCAAAGAAATGGCTAACAATAATTCCTTGTGGCCAACAGAAAGGAGCATGATTCAAATAATTGTTGGAATTTATGAAATTGGAGGCAATACAGCAGTCAACGCCAAGTTGGGTCAGATATGCAAATTCATATAGATTCTCAGCACAGGATCAACAAGTTCACCACATGAAGGAGCACCAGAACCAACCCATCATGAAGAAATGGTAAATTATATCAACAATTTCAACAGACAGGGGAACAATCCACCCAATTTCTCATGGAGCAACAATTCAGGGCAAAAGAACTATCCACCGCCTGGATTCCAACAGCAGAACAAAGGCTAGGAGTTTGAAAAAGAACCAGAAATGAAAGAATGGATCGCAGAAATGTTCAAAAAGCAACAAGCAGCATATGATGCTATTTTTCAAAGCCAATATGCTTCTATCAAAGCATTGGAAAATCAAATTGGACAATTGGCCAATGCTTAGAGTTACAGACCGCCATGGAATCTTCCCAGCAACATATAACCAAATCCAAGGAACCAAGAGAAGGAACAATGTCAAGACATTACCTGAAAAGCGGTACTGAAATCAACAAAGATGTTGGAATCAAGGAAATAATTGAAGAAATTCCAAAAGATGATGTCCCACAAATGGAGGAAAAAGAAGCAAAGGAAAAAGATCAAATCACTCCACCTCCACTTTTTCCACAGCGACTTCACAAAAACAAGCTGGACAAGCAATTTACTCGATTCCTGGAAGTGTTCAAAAAGCTGCACATCAACATCCTATTTGCAGAAGCCTCGGAAGAAATGCCCAGCTTGTCAAATTCATGAAAGATATTCTTTCATAAAAATGAAGATTGGGAGACTACGAGACAGTAACATTAACAGAAGAGTACAATGCCATCAATCAGAGGAAACTTCCCCCGAAATTGAAAGATCCTGGTAGTTTTACTGTCCCGTGTAACATTGGAGAACACTACATCGATAAGGCTTTAAGTGATTTGGGTGCAAGTGTTAATTTAATGCCTTTTTCTATTTACAGGAAACTGAAAATTGGAGAAGCAATGCCTACCTCAATCTCGTTGCAACTTGCTGATTGAACACTCGCATTTTCGAGAGGAGTGGTTGAAGATGTGCTGGCCAAAGTCGATAAACTCATTCTCCCAGCAAATTTCATTATCCTTGACATTGAGGAAGACAAAGATGTTCCTATCATCATTGAGAGACCATTATTGGCTACAAGTAGAACTGTGATTGATGTTCAAAAAGGAGAACTAACCATGAAAGTTCAGGACAAGAAGTTACCTTTAATGTTTTCAAAGCCATGAAATTCCCGAGTGATGAAAAAGAGGAAGAATGTTTCAGAGTTGATGATATTGATAGTATCATCCAGGATACTGATGCAGTACCACCTCCTATGGACAAAATTGAAGCTTGAATCACCAACATAACTGACAGAGAGGTAGATGCTGAAATTCTGGAATTTATCAACTGTCTAGACAAGCCGTTCCACTTCAAATCGACACCACCAGTTAAAAGTCTGGAACTCTTTCAATTGAAGAACCACCAGAGCTGGAGCTAAAGTTACTGCCGAGCCATCTCAGGTATGCATTTCTTGGAAACTCTTCTGAATTACCTGTTATTATTTCTTTTTCGCTAACATTGGAGCAGGAGGAAAGGTTGCTGAGAGTGTTATAGGAACACAAGAAATTCATTGGCTGGACTATAGCATACATTCGAGGCATTAGTCCATCATTTTTCATGCACAAGATTCTGATGAACGATGAATACAAACCCACAGTGGAGCATCAACGGAGACTCAATCCAATCATGAAGGAAGTCGTGAAAAAATAAATCATCAAATGGTTGTATGCTGGCATCATTTACCCCATCTCAGATAGCACTTGGGTGAGTCATATGCAGTGTGTGCCAAAGAAAGGATGAATTACTATTGTCACCAACAAAAAGAACGAGCTGATTCCAATAAGAACGTTGTCTGGATGGAGAGTTTGTATGGACTATCGGAAACTAAACAAAACTACAAGGAAATACCATTTTCCGCTACCGTTCTTGATCAAATACTGGACAGACTGGCGGGACATGAGTTCTATTATTTTCTTGGCGGATACTCGAGGTACAATCAGATTTCCATCACCCTAGAAGATCAGGAGAAAACCACTTTTACATGTCCCTATTGTACTTTTACATTCCGCATGATGCCATTTGGACAATGTAATGCTCCTGCCACATTCCAACATTGCATGATGGCCATTTTCTCAGATATGTTGGAATAGAGTATGAAGGGTTTTATGGTTGATTTCTCTGTTTTTGGAGACTCTTTTGACCACTGCTTGCAAAATCTGGAACATGTATTACAAAGATGTGAAGATACCAACTTGGTTCTCAACTGGGAGAAATGACACTTCATGGTGTAGGAAGGCATCGTCTTGGAACATCAGATCTCACAAAAGGGAATCGAGGTAGACAAAGCAAAGATTGAAAAAATTGAAAAACTACCTCCACCAACATCTGTCAAAGGGATTCAGAGTTTTCTCGGACATGCAGGTTTTTACAGGAGATTTATCAAAGACTTTTCCAAGATTGCTAAACCTTTGTGCAATCTTCTGGAGAAGGATGTTCCTTTCAACTTCACCAAAGAATGCCAGGAAGTTTTTGAGATCCTAAAACATAAGTTGGTTTCTGCTCCCTGTTGGATAATATGACCCATAGCGTCACTATTTGCACAGATCATTGTGTTGTTGTAGCAAATTAACTATGTAATAAGGAAATTGCACTCTCATCATTTGTGATTAGATCACCATAGATATATAAATGAAGAGAGGTCCCTATGATTAGTTCCTGGATTGAGATGATATGAGACAGTATCAGTCCACAAAGGATTAATCATTAAATATCCCTAGCCGTAGTATTATCGAGACTGGACATCGATAATGCGGAATAGGCTAGTATTGCACTTGTGTGCGTTGTGAGGGCACAACGGCATAGTTCTCATATATATAAGTGTTGGATACTTATGCAAGTGCGATAGGAGGTCGTGTTTCACCGATGGTACGGGAAACAGCTTCGCTCTGGATAGACCCCTCGGAATCCCATTGGTATTATGACTATGTGTCTGTGGGAGGCCGAAATCAAGGTAGGTGTGTATAGTCTTAACCTGAGACTTGCATCGCTATTACTTACGATAATCGATAAACTTTGGTTTTGGTGGTAGGGGACTTTAAAAAAGTTCTGAGTACACCACTTCTGGGTTTATCAGAGAGTCGTAGAGTATTGGGTGTGATGTCAAGATGGAAGTATCACTTCAGTCATATTGGAGATGATGTCACGCAGGATACGGTATTAGTGCTCTTAAGTGCTGCGCGGCCATCGGGATATTATGACAAGGTCATGAATATCCGATTATAGAGACTAGTTACCAGACATCCGACATGTGCTTCGTACGGGGCAGACACTTATCCAGCCCCAGGCCTAGCACGTGATTATCCGATACTGGGCCAATATACACAATACTACGGTATACTACGCTTGATACAGATCTATATATTCCTGTAAGAATATTTCTGGAGAATTGGGTAGGCATGGCGCTTTGCTAGAAGCCAACCTTGTCTTGTAAATCGATATAAACATAGTACGAGGTACTTACGTGTTCGGACAGTCCGACGATCGTATTTACTGCCAACATATCCGGAGATCTCATGGGTCGGTTCCTGAAGATTCACCGATGACGTATTACTCGCACTTTGATTAATCTGGGATTAATTAGAAGAGATAGATAGAATTAATCTGGGATTAATTCGATGAGAGAGAAAATTAATTCGTTAGCGACGTGAATAGTGAATTCGCTAGGCGTAATCACTTAATTACGACGCGACGGAAAATTCGTTAATTTTGGAATTAGCGAACCCGAGCCCGAGAGTGATTGCGAGCGCATTCGCATTTCGAATTCGACGCGCGGCACGCGAGTCACATCAAGCGTCAAATCGTTTGTCACATCATGCGTCAAATCAATTGTCACTTTGAGTGATGTGACTTGAAACATGTCATGTCACTTTATTAAAGTGATGTGATGTGACTTAAGTTAAAAGTAAAAGTGATGGAATATGAAAAGGTTTGGAATATATATATGTTTTATTTAATTTTGGAAAATAAATGAATAAATATATATTACTTTTTCTTTTCCCTTCACACACATAATTCGGTCCTCTCTCTCTCCAACATGCAACATGTACGGTTTCTCTCTTCCCTCTCTTTTCTCTCCTCTCATCTCACGGCTTCAAGCCGATTTCTTCTTCATTTTTCTGGTTTCACCGAAAATTTGAGAAGCAAAATGGAAGATGAACAAGTGCTAGCACACCTTGAGTGATACATAGGTGATAGGGAAGTGATTCTTTGAGCATAGAAGCTTGAAGCTTGGAGCTTCAATGGAGTCATCCATGGCCGAAAATGGAGGAGACTTTCACAGCCCTAACCGTGCGTCCACTGCAGTTCCAGAAGCCATTGCCGAGCTTGGAGGGAGCTTAAAAACGCATGTTCTTCGTTTCATCAAAACCGTTCAATGTGAGTTATGTTTCCGCCTTACTCCTTTGATGTGTTTATATGCGGTTTTTATGCATGATTTGTGATCCTTGGGACTTGAATTGAACTCTTACAATGGTATCTAGAGCTATTGTTGCATGAAAACTGAATTAGGGTTCTTGAGCAAATTTGGGGCTTTTTGATTTTAGCTTGATTCTGTCTAATTGATTGTTTGAGAATGATTATAAATGATTGAATTTGAGTTATATGTAATCAATTTGATAAAAAAATTGATTGGATTGATTTTCCCCAATTTGCTTATTTTTGTCAAACTTTAATTTGGGTAAACTCGATTTAGGCATGATTTGGTTGAATTGTTTGATGAAGTATGCTTGAATGAGGTTGAATTGAAGTTGTGCATGATCAATTTCAAGAAAATTGGATTAGATCAATTTTCCCCAATTCTTTAGGTTGAACATGAAACTTGAAATTGGTGTGGGTTAAAATGTGTTTGAGCATGTTTAATTGAATTGGATGTTTAAGTATGCTTATAACATGTTTAATTGAGATTGTGTGTGATCAATTTCATGAAATTGGATTGGATTCAATTTTCCCCAAATAAAGGCTTGGCCGAAAATTGCATAACCCTAATGTCTTGGTAATTTTGTTTGTTTGATCATTGGATGACTTAAAACAATTGGTTAATGTTGTTTTGAAGTTCAATTGGATTGAATTTTGATTTAGAACATTTTTTCCCTTTTAAAGTGGCTTGGCCGAATCTTAAGAACATGAAATTCATTGTGATTTTTGTTTTTAATTCATTGGATGAATTGAATTGATTTGGGAAATTAAGATTGTGGACTCAATTGGATTGAAACCGAATCGAATTGAAAAACCCCTAATTGCCGAGACTTGAAAGCATGTTAATTGGGTTTGATTTTAATTGAATTGTGTTGGACACTATTTGGTTGTTAAAATTCATGATTAATTAGGCTAATTGATGTTTTAGAAATGTTAATTGGGTAATTGATTGTGTATTACACTTAGGTTAATTAATTGTGAAATTTGGAATTTTATAAGTTAATTAATTTGGGCTTGATTTTGGAAATTGGGCTTTTGGGCTTTGTTGTAACAAAGTTGGGTTTAGGCAAAATTGGTTGGATCCAATTAGGCCCAAAACCGAATCCAAAAGGTCCAATTATGACTTAATGGACCTTAATTATTTAATTGGGCCTAATGGGCCAAAATTAATTTAAAGGCTTATGGGGTAACTCCCGGATTGGATTTTGGTTGTTCGGTTTGACCCGAGTTGACCAAAAGTCCACGCCTATAGAAATTAATTAAAAGCCCATTGGACTTTAATTAAATAAAACATTAGATGTTAATCGGGCTTTGAGACCCGTTGCGATTAAATTTGGAATTTAAGTCGTAAAGGTTCGTTAATAAAAGTGTAATATTTAATTTAGAATTAAATAATGAATTAGAATTAAATACGTATTAAATGGATTTAATTATGTAATTTAATTTAATTCGTAGAAATTGTACTTTGAGTACGTGTTTGCAATACGAGTTTGACTCGAACAAAATCAAATCTTTGTTTGAACATTGGATGATCACTAATAATCAAGATTAATTAATTTGATTGATTGATTGATAACATGCTTGTATGAATACATGGTTATGATGTTTGAATAATGTATATCGGATGGATATTAGTCGGGGTTGGGCGATTTGGGAAATTGTAATAAATTTGATTTATTAAATGGACCTGCGTGTCCAGCCTTATCTCCTATTTCTTTGTATTCTCTTCTCACCTATGTTGGTAATCTAATAACCATATCCCAAGATCAAAAACCAAGCAAGATATATATAGAATGAATTAGATTGAAGTAATGGCGGAAATGGCGGAACAATACTCACAAATCCCAAATGTGGATGCAATGGATGAAGCAAAATCCTCCTTTGAGCAGTGAAGATTTCGGCCAAGCAGTGAAGAGAAGCTCCAAGCTTGAATTTGATCCTTCCAAGCTCTAAGATGAGTTTCCCATATCACCTTGTATGATCCCTTGATGGTGCTAGCCAAAGATGTATTAAAGTTCCAAAACTTGTACACTTTCTTCACAAAGTCTTAAGAAAAGGGAAGAAGAAAGGAGAGCCAAAAACAGTTCACTGGTTTCGGTCAAGAGAGGGAGAGAGCAAGATCTGATTTTTTGTTTCAAAAATCAATTTATATTTATGTTATAATTATATTAAATAATAATATAAATATAACACAAGCCATGCAAAGACTTAGAGTGTCTAATACTCAATTTCCATGCATTATCTTTGAGTGCTTTGTACACTATCTTCATGCATTGCATCTTGATTAAAAAATACAAATAATGACAAGTGTCATGTGGGCCCCACACGTTTCCAAATGAAAGTGGGCCCACTTGCACTCACGCGTTCGGGTTCGATATTTCCGAAATATCGAGCTTACGTCGCGACGTTAATTAAATCGAATTTAAATAAATAATTACGCCTAGCGAATTTATTATTTACGTCGCTAACGAATTAATTCTAAATTAATTCGTTTGCCCGAATAAAATCTAATTTCAATTTCGCGTCGGAATCGAATTCCGTTTATTATATCGAATATAATAATTTTACGATTAATTCTAAATTAATCGATCTCTCTCTTTATACAGTACTTTATCCAAGATAAAGTCTCTCCGTAATTAATCCAAGATTAATCGAGTTTGAATCATACGTCATCGGTGACTTCTTCGGGAAGCGACCCAAGAGACCTCTAGATATGTTGGCAGTAAATCCGGTTGTCGAACTATCCGAACACGTACGTACCAAGTACTACGCTTTTACCGATTTACAAGACAAGGTTAGCTTCTAGCAAAACGCCATGCCTACCCAATTCTCTAGAAATATTCTTACTGGAATATTAGATCTATAACAGGCGTAGTATACCGTAGTTATAGTGTATATCGAACCAGTATCGGATGATGATCACATGCTAGGGCTGGGGCTGGATAAGTGTCTGCCCCGTCCGAAAACACATATCGGATGTCAAGCAACCAGTCTCTTTGAATCGGATAATCCTGACCTAGTCATATATCCCGATGGTTGCAACCATTATAGAGTACTAGTTCTGAATCCCTCGCGATCATCATCTCCATATGTCTGAAGTGATACTTCCATCTTGATATCACATCCAATACACTACGATTCTCGATAAACCCAGAAGAGGTATACACAGAACTCGTTAAAGCCCTGGACCACCAAACCTAAATTTTACCGATTGTCGTAAGTACTAGCGATGCAAATCTCAGGTTAAGATCATATGCACCTACCCTGAAGCGGACTCCTATAGACACGCAGACATACTACCAATGGGATTCCGCGGGGTCTATCCAGAGCGAAGCTGTTTTCCGTACCATCGGTTTAAAACACAAACCTCCTACCGCACTTGCATAAGTATCCTATACTTAAATATATGAGAACTATGCCGTTGTGCCCTCACAACATGCACGAGTGCAGTACTAGTCTATTCCGCATTATCGATGTCCAGTCTCGATAATACTACGACTAGGGATATTTAATGATTAAACCTTTATGGATTGATACTGTCTCATATCATCTCAATCCGGAACTAATCATAGGGACTTTTACCATTTATATATCAAAGTAAATAAATTACAAAACGGTAAAAAAGGCAATTTCATTACTACATAGTTAATTTGTACAATAATACAATATCATTTACAAAATAGTGACGCTATGGGACATTACTGTCTAACAATCTCCCACTTGGCCTATAGCCAGTCACTCAAGCATATAATACCTGAACTATGTACATGTCGCTCAAACTTTTCCCGAGGAATAGCCTTCGTCAGCGGGATCTGCAATATTATCCTCTGATGCGATCTTCTCGATCTTCACATCGCCACGATGTATGATCTCTCGAATCAGATGGAATCGTCGAAGAACATGTTTGGATCGTTGATGAGACCTTGGTTCCTTAGCCTGTGTGCTATAGCCCCGCTATTGTCACAATACAATGGCACGGGCTCAGCTGCTAACGGAACTACTCCTAATCCAATTAGGAATTTACGGATCCAAAACTGCCTCTTTTGCTGCATCAGCTGCTGCAATGTACTCCGCTTCAGTTGTTGAATCGGCAACAGTATCTTGCTTGGAAGATTTCCAGCTCACTGCTCCGTTATTCAAGCAAAATATGTACCCGGTTTGCGACTTAAAGTCGTCTCTGTCGGTTTGGAAACTTGCATCAGTATACCCAGATACCTTAAGTTCTCCATCTCCATAGATTAAGAAAACATCCTTAGTTCTTTTAAGATACCTAAGGATATTCTAACCGCCATCCAGTGATCCTGTCCTGGATCGGCCTGATATCGACTGCACATGCTCAAAGCATAGGACACATCAGGTCGTGTACATATCATGGCATACATGATCGATCCGACTGCCGAGGCGAACGGGAGTCCGACTCATGTTGTCTCTCTCATCTTGTGTTTTAGGACACATGTCCCTAGATAGAAAGACGCCATGTGATGTTGGCAACAGTCCCTTCTTGGACTGATCCATGTTGAATCTCTTCAACACTTTATCAATATATGTACTCTGGGAGAGTCCAAGTAGCTTCTAGATCTATCCGGTAGATATTTATTCCTAGAATAAAAGCTGCTTCTCCCAGATCTTTCATGGAGAATTTCAATGAAAGCCAAGCTTTCACCGACGTTAACATGGGAATGTCATTGCCTATTAGCAATACATCGTCGACATAAAGGACAATAAAAGTCAGTGCACTCCCACTAACCTTCTTATACACACAAGGATCATCCACGTTTTGAATGAAAATCATATTCTTTTATGACCTCATCAAAACGTTGGTTCCATGACCTCGATGCTTGCTTCAGTCCATAAATGGACCGATTTAACTTACAAACCTTGTTTGCAAGTCTTGGTGCGATAAAACCGTCAGGTTGTTGCATATAAAAACATCCTCCAACAGGTTTCCGTTAAGGAAAGAAAGGTTTTAACGTCCATCTGCCATATTTCGTAATCGTAATATGCAGCTATCGCAAGCATTATCCGAATGGATTTAATCATGGCAAAGGGTGAGAGAAAGTTTCGTCATAATCAACTCCAAGTTGTTGACGATACCCCTTCGCTACAAGCCTAGCTTTGTACGTTGAACGTTGCCATCCATGTCTGTCTTCTTCTTGAAGACCCATTTGCATCCAATAGGCTTTACGCCTTCTGGTGCATCAACCAGTGTCCAAACTTGGTTGGTATACATGGAATCCATTTCGGCCTTCATGGCCTCTTGCCATAAAGTGGATTCGATACCCTGTATCGCTTCCTCATACGTGGCCGGTTCAGTATCCTCAATAAGATTAATATCTACATGAGGTGAGATCAGGAATCCATACCTCTCAGGTATTACCCTGACTCTCTCCGACCTACGTAGCCCTTGTGTAATTGAAGATTGTGGTTCAGTCTCATCCTGGATGGACTGTTCATGTTCCGTTTCTAGATTCAATGCCAGGAACAGTATCACTACGACTTTCATCGAGTTCTACTTTCCTCCCACTAACCACTGCATTTATGAATTCTTCTCAAGGAAAACTGCATGTAGAGCAACAAATACTTTGTTCTCTTTTGGGTTATAGAAGTAATATCCTTTGGTTTCCTTAGGATATCCAACAAATAGGCATTTATCTGATTGGGTTCAAGTTTGGTACCTTCCAAACGTTTGACGTATGCCCAGCAACCCCAAATCTTCAGGAATGAGAAACCGGTTTCTTTCCTGTCCATATCTCATACGGAGTCTGTTCAACAGACTTTGACGGAAACCCTATTCAAAATAAGAATTGCACTTTCTAATGCATGTCCCCAGAAGGATATAGGTAGCTCAGTGCGGACTCATCATCGACCTTACCATGTCCCCAAGGTACGGTTTCTCCGTTCAGACACACCATTAATTGTGGTGTTCCAGGGAGGAGTCCATTGTGAAAAGAATACCATATTCTTCAAGTAATCTTGAAACTCATTACTTAAGTATTCGCCACCACGGTCCGACCGTAATGTTTTAATACTCTTGCCTGTTTGTTTTCAACTTCGTGTCGAAACTCTTTGAATGAATTTCTCAAAAGTTTCCGACTGTGTGCATCATTAGATACACATAACCATAACGTGATGCATCATCCGTAAAGGTTACGAAGTATCGATATCCACCTCTAGCCTGGCTAGACATGGGCCCACAAACGTCACTATGACTGCATGAACGAGGGCTAACAGTTCAGTGGCGCGTTCACCTTTACCACTAAAAGGTGATTTAGGCATTTTGCCTAAAAAACAAGATTCGCAGACGTCATATGAATTTGGATCAAATCCGTCCAAGTACCCACTCTTCGAAAGTGTGGATATGCGAGTCTTGTTGATGTGTCCCAGACGACAATGCCACAAATAAGTTTCTTCTTTTGGATTACTCATTTTGAGCCTTTTGTTTGTTATTTTACATTTTGGAGATTCATTTATATTCAAAATATAAAGACCATTATTTGCATCAGCACTGCAAATTTCTGCATCATTCATATATAAATACCACCTAGTGTTTTTAAATACAAAAGTGTACCCTGTTTGGTTTAGTTAACAAAGATACAGAGGAATAATATTCCTAGTTAAACTAACGACAGTAACAAAATAACAGTCATTTAGTTCAGCGTTGCCCCAGATAGGCATGCAATTTCCAATGAACAGTGCAACGGCCATCAAACAGCAACGAAGTTCCAAAAATTCCTACGGCCAAAACAGCAACAGAATTCCATTCCAACCACGTAGAGTCATACCTCCCCCGAAGCCAGTCTCCTGATATCATGCAGATCCTGCACCATCAGTACAAATATGAGAACCACACCAGCATCCGAATCAAAAATCCAATTTTTATTAAGACAATTGAAGTAAGTCATCTTTATCTCAATAACATTAACATACCTGACTCTGGCCGGATGCTTGCCCGGCTGTATGTCCTCCTATGTCCCTTGTTCATGCGGCAGTCACGTTCCAGTGACCTCTTTTGCCGCATTTAAGGAAACATCTTGAGACTTGTCCCTTGGCTTCCCAGAAGCCTTTGTTGACTTGGCCTTGCCTTTGTTCTTATGCTTCTTCTTCTTAACACCCCAGTTGCCTTGAGCCCAGCTTTTCGGCGTTTGAGATGTTGTTGCAAAGTGCGCCTCGCGCTTGTTGCCTTTCAGAAGTTCTTTCTCTGACTCCTTGAGAATTGACAACAACTCTCCAAGAGTGTCATCCGAATTCATCAGTTTGTAGTGATGACAAAATCTGTTTCCAAGTATCGCGGGTAGTGACTTGACAGACTGTAGACAGTACACTATAGCCAGCTCAGACTCCAATAATGATATACCCATACAAGCCAGTTCATCCATATCTGCTATCATTTGAGTCCCATGGACTCAACAGAACTACCATCAGTCATACGGTGTGCGAAAGATCCTCTTCACCAACTCGTACACTCTCCATCCGCTTATTAGTGCGCGGTGAAGATTCTTGCAATCTTGCCTCATATTATAAGGATCCAAGTCCCTATTTTGCGGGACGAAAGTGTTGAGTCATTGAGCAAGCATAATCGACTGAGCTATCTGTGTCACAGCAGGGTTCACCTCATCACTGTGAAGTTTTCCATAACTCCACTCTAAGTGGCTCAGTGTGGCTTAGGCCCGAGAGTCTCTGAATAGTACTACCGTATCCATCAGCTCTCCGGCCCCAAGGATCTATCCTTAGGTTCACTTTCCCAATCAGCGAAGTTTTCCGATTCCTAAGACGGACCCTAGAAAATCAGCCATACGTCCTCCACAGGGTCGCCGTACTTTACCCTTAGCTGCACTAACTACGAGAGTCACGATAACTATTAAGGTTAACGAAAAATGGGTACAGTCAAAACTGTTACACAAGAAAAATAACATTTTTATTAGACCACCACATAATGTTAAAATTGAGGAAATAAATTTGTTGTAGCCGCGCGTAATAGTATCTGAATGGAAAATTCGAAGCGCAAAGAACAAATCCCAACTACTAGCCTCCCCTATTTCTACAAGTCTCTAACCCCTCTGTTGAGTACTCGGGAAATCCATTTCCTAGTGGGCTAGGATCCCGTTAAATAACCACAACCTTGACTTTGGCCAACAAGTTGTATGATATTAACTAGGTAGATCTCGAAGATCAATTGGATCCCATCCAATTCCTAGATCCGGTAGGTGGGAATCCAAGTCCGAAACATATATATCTAATACATACGTCAATGTTCCAATACATTTTCCTAACCCATTTCCTCTGAATCAACTAAGCCTTGGCTTTGGCACAAACAAACCTAATGATTCCAGTTAAGCGGGACCCATTGACAAGGAAAGTTTCGTAATCAATGTCGATGGACAAGAAGTGATCTTGACTTTGGCCAACAAATCACAACTTGGACAGGACACCGATGTTGTGTAACAAAACTCTCATGATTCAAACACATCCTCAATTGACAAAGGTCTTGACTTTGGCCAACAAAACCAATGCCAATTTTGGATCTTGATGAAAGAATCACTCAACGGAAGGAAAATCGCTTAATATGTTTGAGGGATTTTTCGGCGTAATTGGCAACCAATTAAGTTATCTTTGTTAGGGCTCATCATCATACACCCTTAAGCATGCTTCTAAAAACATCATAAAGTGCATAAAGTAAAGTAATAGTGATATACGGATGGATATATAAACAACTTGTTCCTAGAACCAAATCACTCCCTTTCCTCTCCCCGCTAGCACTATTCTATTCTACAATAAGAGAAACCTCATTTACATTGAGGGGAATTAGGTGAGAAGAGAATACATAGAGATAAAGAGATAAGGCTGGACACGCAGGTCCAATTTATAAATTCCAAATTTACAATAATTTCTAAAATTACCCTTCCCTTCTTATATCCATCCGATATGCACTATTCATACAACACATCCACATTCATTCATTCATTCAAGGCATGTTATACAACCAATCTAATCCAATTAATTAGTCTTTGATTAGGTGACAATACCATGATCAAACAATTGTTTGCATTTGCGCGAGTCCAACTCGTTTTGAGAATAAATACATATTGTATGAATTCACGAATTATATCGAACTACTCGTTAAATCCAATTTAAGTCGTATTCAATACTAATCCTATTATTTAATTCTAAATTAAATATATACACTTTTATTGTGCTTTTATAACTTAGATTCCAAATCTAGTTCTATTGGGTCTCAAAGCCCAACCAACATCTAATGTCCGTTTAATTAAAGTCCGATGGGCTTTCTATTGATTTCATTAGGCTTGGGCCTTGGTCAATGTGGGTCAAACCCAATTTCCAAGCCCAATAAGGAATCACCCTCATTTGCCATAAAACCAATATCAAGCCCATAAGGCCCAATTAAACATAAAAGCCCATTCTTACATTTGGACTTAAATGGTGTGATTTAGGCCCATCTTGGATCCAATCCAAATGGTCCAAATCTACTTGGCCCAACCAAGCCCATTATGACCAAATATAATAGTTTTAGGCCCAAGGCCAATTTAAGCCAATTAACTAAATTTAAAAGCCAAATTTTAGAACTTAATTAATTAAAGTGTATGTTCATGATTAATCCTTTAAATCAATATTTCCAAAATATCAAATTAATCTATTAATCATATTTTTATCTTAAATACATGTCCAACATTATTTAATCAAAAAATCATGTCCCTAATTTGTCATCAAGCATTCGGCCAAGGTGAAAAATATGGTTCCGATTTTCGTTTTCAATCCAATCAAGTCACACATGATCATCTCCATATTATTTCAAGTCATCCAATGTCTTAAAATTAAAAAATCATCAAGTCCTCATGCTTGGCATGTATTCGGCCAAGCCACTTTGGGGTTGGAAAAATTAATCCAATTTATTTTCCATGAAATTGATAATGTATAATCATTTTAACATACATCTAAGCATATTCAACCAAGCAAACTCATCAAATCATGCTTCAAACAAATTTCCCCAAATAAACATCCTAATATATTTGCATGCTTTTTAGGCTCAATGATTACCATTGTTGGAAATCTAATAACCATATCCCAAGATCAAAAACCAAGCAAGATATATATAAGAATGAATTAGATTGAAGTAATGGCGGAAACAATACTCACAAATCACCAAATGTGGATGCAATGGATGAAGCAAAATCCTCCTTTGAGCAGTGAAGATTTCGGCCAAGCAGTGAAGAGAAGCTCCAAGCTTGAATTTGATCCTTCCAAGCTCTAAGATGAGTTTCCCATATCACCTTGTATGATCCCTTGATGGTTGCTAGCCAAAGATATGTATTAAAGTTCCAAACTTGTACACTTTCTTCACAAAGTTCTTAGAAAAAGAAGAAGAAGAAGGAGAGCCAAAAACAGTTCACTGGTTTCGGTCAAGGGAGGGAGAGAGCAAGATCTGATTTTTTGTTTCAAAAATCAATTTATATTTATGTTATAATTATATTAAATAATAATATAAATATAACACAAGCCATGCAAAGACTTGAGTGTCTAATACTCAATTCCATGCATATCTTTGAGTGCTTTGTACACTATCTTCATGCATTGCATTTGATTAAAAAATACAAATAATGACAAGTGTCATGTGGGCCCCACACGTTTCCAAATGAAAGTGGCCCACTTGCACTCCACGTTCGGGCATTTCGAAATACGAGCTTACGTCGCGACGTTATTTTTAATATCGTTATTCGTGAAGTTAAGTAAATCGAATCAAATTAACGAAATTTAGCGAACTTATTATACGTTTACCGCTAACGAATGTCTATTCTAAATCTTAACGCGTTTACCCGAATAAAATCTAATTCATAATTTCGCGTCGGAAGCGAATTCCGTTTATTATATCGAATATAATAATTTTACGATTAATTCTAAATTAATCGATCTCTCTCTTTATACAGTACTTTATCCAAGATAAAGTCTCTCCGTAATTAATCCAAGATTAATCGAGTTTGAATCATACGTCATCGGTGAATCTTCGGGAAGCGACCCAAGAGACCTCTAGATATGTTGGCAGTAAATCCGGTTGTCGGAACTATCCGAACACGTACGTACAAGTACTACGCTTTTACCGATTTACAAGACAAGGTTAGCTTCTAGCAAAACGCCATGCCTACCCAATTCTCTAGAAAATATTCTTACTGGAATATTAGATCTATAACAGGCGTAGTATACCGTAGTATAGTGATATCGAACCAGTATCGGATGATCACATGCTAGGGCTGGGGCTGGATAAGTGTCTGCCCCGTCCGAAACACATATCGGATGTCAAGCAACCAGTCTCTTTGAATCGGATAATCCTGACCTAGTCATTATATCCCGATGGTTGCAACCATTATAGATTACTAGTTCTGAATCCCTCGCGATCATCATCTCCATATGTCTGAAGTGATACTTCCATCTTGATATCACATCCAATACACTACGATTCTCGATAAACCCAGAAGAGGGGTATACAAACAGAACTCGTTAAAGCCCTGGACCCCAAACCTAAATTTTACGTTGTCGTAAGTACTAGCGATGCAAATCTCAGTTTAAGATCATATGCACCTACCCTGAAGCGGACTCCCATAGACACGCAGACATACTACCAATGGGATTCCGCGGTGGGTCTATCCAGAGCGAAGCTGTTTTCCGTACCATCGGTAGTAAAACACAACCTCCTACCGCACTTGCATAAGTATCCTATACTTAAATAATATGAGAAACTATGCCGTTTGTTCCCTCACAACATGCACGAGTGCAGTACTAGTCTATTCCGCATTATCGATGTCCAGTCTCGATAATACTACGACTAGGGATATTTAATGATTAAACTTTATGGATTGATACTGTCTCATATCATTCTCAATCCGGAACTAATCATAGGGACTTTACCATTTATATATCAAAGTAAATAAATTACAAAACGGTTAAAAGGCAATTTCATTACTACATAGTTAATTTTGTACATAATACAATATCATTTACAAAATAGTGACGCTATGGGACATTACTGTCTAACAACTATTCCCCTCCATGTAAAAGAGGTTTCTTAGAAGTGTAGTGTAACGGGTAGTCGATAGAAGTAGAAGTAATACAAGTGCTAGCGGGAGAGAGAAAGTGAGAGATTTGATCTAGGATCAATGTAAAATATCCATCCGCATCATATCATTATTATTTTATTCCATACTCGCTTTATTATGTGTTTAGAATGCATGCTAAGGGTGTATGATGATGAGACCTTAACAAAGATAATTAAATTGGTAGCCAATTTGCACGCGAAAAACCCTCGTTATAATATCAAGCGTCATTTCCTTCCATTGAGTGATTCTTGCTCAAGATCGGAGATTGTCAGGGGTTGTTTTTGACCAAAGTCAAGCCCTTGTCAGTCAAAGATGTGCTTTAATCACGAGGCTTTGTTATATATCGGTGTCGTGTCCAAGTTGTGGTTTGTTTTTGACCAAAGTCAAGACCACTTCTTGTCCATAGACATTTGATTACGAAGCTTCCCTGTCAATGGGTCCACGCTTGACTGGGATCACTAGGTTTGTTTTTGGCCAAAGCCAAGGCCTAGTTGATTCAGAGGAAACGGGTAGGGTATATATTCGATATATAGGCATATATAGATATATGTTTCGGACTTGGATGTCCACCTACTGGATCTAGGAGTTGGATGGGATCCAATTGATCTTCGACATCTACCTTGTTATTATCATACAATTTTTTATTGACCAAAGTCAGGATTGTATGATACTTTAACGGGATCCTAGCCCACTAGGAAACACGGTTTCCCGAGTACTCGACAGAGGGTTAGAGGCTCGACGAAAAATAGTGGGAGGCAAGTATTGAATTTTCAACATTCGTTCAATTACTCGCCATACGCGCTCATTTTAAATTATTTCGTCGTAATATTAAATGTTAGTTGGACTAAATATTTAAATTGTTGTTTTAATAAACAGTTGGACTGTATTATACTTGATTATATATAATTGGATTATATTAATCAATATATTTGAATTAATAATTTCAGTTTACAGTTGATTTTATAATTGGATTATAGTAATCAATGTAATTGAGGTTAATTAATTTGGATTATATTTGATTATATAGTTGGACTACTATAATCATTATAATATATAGTACCACTAATCGTTGATTAAATAGTTGGACTATTGTAATCAAGATAAGAAATTGAAAAGTTGGATATTTAAAAATATAATCTGGGATTAAAATATTTTAAATGATTTAATTTTCAAATTGAGAATTAAATAATAGGTTACTTTATTTGATAAAATAACTTATTATACGTTACGCCCAAATTAAGCAAATAGTAGAGCATAAAATCTTTGGAAGATTTATGTGATGATGACTTTAATGCTTAATTTAATATACTTGTCATAAATCTAATTTTGGATTTAAGAAGTATTAAAATTGTAATTTATAATTCTTGGAGAATTAATTGACTATTCATGTAAAGTCAAAGTTTGCAATTGGGCATGTGCACGAGGTGCACATTCCTTTCAATATTCTAAAAAACCCAAGGCTTGGCCTAAGGTTCCTAAAATATTGAAAAGATAATTGACATATCACAAAGTGACTACCATTTGGATATGGAAGACACGAAGGAATTAAAGAAAGGGCGAGGCTCTAACTTTAAAAATGTTTGTCTTAGTTATGTTCACAACTAGTATTGAAATTAGATTTTAAATACTTAGTGTGGTACATAAAATATGTGTATTGATGTTCAGAATCCGCTATGAGTTGGATACTGACTTTAAACGAGATAAACACATTAGATGTGAATAACAGAATTTATATTTTGAATATAAATAAAATCTCAAACATATAAAATGACAATAAATAAGCTCATATTGATTTGATCAATAGAGACTTATTTGTGGCATTGTTGTCTGGGACACAATTAAACAAGTCTCGTATATCCACACTTTTGAAGAGTGGGTACTAGGACTGATTTGACTATTCAAATAAGGTCTACGAATCTAGTTTACTAGGTAAAGTACCTAAAATACTATTTACTAGGTAATAGTGTAAAGGCCACCGATTTGTAAACCCTATTCATGGTGAAGTAAGTGGGCCCATATCTAGCTTGGCTAGATGTGTACATGAATATTTCGTGACCTTAACGGATGAGGCATCACGTTATGGTTATGTGTTTCTTTTGAAGAACACAAATACGAAACTTTGAGTTTCGACACGAAGTATACAAACATATCGGCTGTAGTATTATGCCGCTACGGTAAGACCGTATTGGTAAATACTTAAGCAGTAAGTTTCATACGTACATGAAAGAGTACGATATTCTTTCATATGAGGACTCCTCCCGAGACACGTCAATTGACGGTGTGTCAGAACTAAAAACCAAGTTTTGTTAGACATGATTAGGTTTTTCGCGAGTCGCTCTGAGCTACTGTTTCCTTCAACAGGATTTGTATTAACAGTGCAAAACTTATTTAGAATAAGGTTCCATGTAAATCTGTTTGACAGATATCATATAGGATATGAACAGGAAAGAAACGAGGTTTCTCATTCCTGACATTTGGGTATGCTAGGCATAACGTTTGGATGATACCAAACTAAGGACCCAAATTGGATAAGTGCCAATATAGGTTATCCTAAGGAAACCATAAGTATAGTACTTATAAATCCCACATGAGAACAATGTGATTGTTGCTCACCATGCGGTTTTCCTAAGAGGAATACCGATATGCAGTGGTCAGGGGAGGATAGTGATACTCGATGAAAATCGCAAGTAATACTGTTCAAATCACGAAGTCCTTAATGGAACACAAATAGTTCATCAATGATGAATCTATACCATTAATCTTCAAATACACAAGAAACCGCGTAGATCAGAGAGAGTCAGAAAACAACCTGGGGTATGGGTTTCTGATCTCACCTCATAAAGATTTTAATCTTTTAAGGTACACCAACTGATTATGTATGAGGTAGTGATACAAGGTATCAACTCCCTATTATGGCAAAGTGCCATGAGTCCAAATGGATTCCATGTTTAACAACTATTTTGGATACTAGTTGTTGTACCCGAGGCATTGTGCCTATGGTACATTAAATGTCTTCAATGAAGACATACATGGAAGGCAACATACCAACGTACAAAGCTGGGCTTTTGACGGAAAGGTATCGTTATCAACATTGTGTTAATAACGGTTCAACCTTTTACCTGTTGCCATGGTAAATCCATTTTGAAGATGCTTGTTGATAACTGCATATTTCATTTATGAAATGTGTCAGTTGCAGATCAAAATCGCTTTCCTGAAAAGGAAACCTTTTGGAGGATGCTTTCAACATCCTGACGATTTTGTATAACCGACAAACAAGGTTTGCGGGTTATTCGATCCATGTTTGGATTGAAGCAAACATAAGGTTCTTGGAACTGACGTTTGAAATAATCATAATAGTTTATGATTTGACTCAAAACGAAATAAATTGTGTATATAAGGAGGTTAGTGGAGAGCGCACTGACAGTGAAAATTCCCATAAAGTTATTGGTGAAAGCTTGGCTTTCATGGATATTCTTTCAATAGAAATTCTCCGTTGAATTCTGGGGAGTAACAACCTTTATTCAAGGAATAAAGATCTACTGGGATAGATTTGGAGTTGTTAACACTCTCTGGGAAATTGTACATTTAAAATGTACTTGTATTGGTGTCTCATACGCTTCGAGCATATGGAGTCACAATCAGGTCAATCCAAGTGATAGTCACTGGATTGAAGTTAAGGACATCTATTAGTATCTTAGAGAACTAAAGATGTTGTCTTAAACTATGGAGAAGGAGAACTTGAAGTGACTGGGATCACTACTGCAAGTTTCCGAACAATTAAATACTACGGTACTATAAAGTTTGAATAACGGGACAGTGAGCTGGAAATATTCCGAGCAAGATAACTGTGCCGAATAAACAACAAATGCGGATTATTGCTGCAGCTGAGGCAGCAATAGAAGCCATTTGGATCGAAAAATAAATCTAATTAGATTAGATATAGTTCTTTTAGCAGCTGAGCTAGGCGTCAGCACAAGCTAAGGAATTAAAGGTCTCATCGACGATCCAGATATATACTTCTATATCATCTGATTCGTTCGGATCATACATCGTGGCGATGTGATGATCGTGTAAATCGCGTCAAACGATAATCAGAAAAATTCGCTGACGTAAACCTTTCCTCAGTAATTTGAGCGAATTGTACATAGTTCGGGTGTTAGACACTCGAGTGACTGGCTATGTGCCAAGTGGGAGATTGTTGGATAATATGACCCATAGCGTCACTATTTGCACAAATCATTGTTGTTGTTGTAGCAAATTAACTATGTAATAAGGAAATTGCACTCTCATCATTTGTGATTAGATCCATAGATATATAAATGAAGAGAGGTCCCTATGATTAGTTCCTGGATTGAGATGATATGAGACAGTATCAGTCCACAAAGGATTAATCATTAAATACCCTAGCCGTAGTATTATCGAGACTGGACATCGATAATGCGGAATAGGCTAGTATTGCACTTGTGTGCGTTGTGAGGGCACAACGACATAGTTCTCATATATATAAGTGTTGGATACTTATGCAAGTGCGATAGGAGGTCGTGTTTCACCGATGGTACGGGAAACAGCTTCGCTCTGGATAGACCCCTCGGAATCCCATTGGTATTATGACTATGTGTCTATGGGAGGCCGAAATCAAGGTAGGTGTGTATAGTCTTAACCTGAGACTTGCATCGCTAATACTTACGATAATCGATAAACTTTGGTTTTGGTGGTAGGGGACTTTAAACAAGTTCTGAGTACACCACTTCTGGTTTATCAGAGAGTCGTAGAGTATTGGGTGTGATGTCAAGATGGAAGTATCACTTCAGTCATATTGGAGATGATGTCACGCAGGATACGGTATTAATGCTCTTAACTGCTGCGCGCCATCGGGATATTATGACAAGGTCATGTATATCCGATTATAGAGACTAGTTACCAGATATCCGACATGTGCTTCGTACGGGGCAGACACTTATCCAGCCCCAGGCCTAGCACGTGATTATCCGATACTGGGCCAATATACACAATACTACGGTATACTACGCTTGATACAGATCTAATATTCCTGTAAGAATATTTCTGGAGAATTGGGTAGGCATGGCGCTTTGCTAGAAGCCAACCTTGTCTTGTAAATCGATATAAACGTAGTACGAGGTACTTACGTGTTCGGACAGTCCGACGATCGTATTTACTGCCAACATATCCGGAGATCTCATGGGTCGGTTCCTGAAGATTCACCGATGACGTATTACTCGCACTTTGATTAATCTGGGATTAATTAGAAGAGAGAGAGAGAGATAGAATTAATCTGGGATTAATTCGATGAGAGAGAAAATTAATCTGGGATTAATTACGAAGATATTTTATCTGGGATAAATATTAATTAAAGAGAGAAGATTAATTTGGAATTAATCGATAAAATTAATATATTCGATATATTAATCGAAATTGGATTTCGACGCGGAATTAAAATTAGATTTTAATTCGGGCGAACGAATTAATTTAGAATTAATTCGTTAGCGAGCGACGTGAATAGTGAATTCGCTAGGCGTAATCACTTAATTACGACGCGACGGAAAATTCGTTAATTTGTAATTAGCGAACCCGAGCCCGAGAGTGATTGCGAGCGCATTCGTATTTCGAATTCGAGCGCGGTACGCGAGTCACATCAAGCGTCAAATCGTTTGTCACATCATGCGTCAAATCAATTGTCACTTTGAGTGATGTGACTTGACAACATGTCACTTTATTAAAGTGATGTGATGTGACTTAAAGTTAAAAGTAAAAGTGATGGAATATGAAAAGGTTTGGAATATATATATGTTTTATTTATTTTGAAAATAAATGAATAAATATATTTACTTTTTCTTTTTCCCTTCACACACATAATTCGGTCCTCTCTCTCTCTCAACATGCAACATGTACGGTTTCTCTCTCCCTCTCTTTTCTCTCCTCTCATCTCACGGCTTCAAGCCGATTTCTTCTTCATTTTTCTGGTTTCACCGAAAATTTGAGAAGCAAAATGGAAGATGAACAAGTGCTAGCACACCTTGAGTGATACATAGGTGATAGGGAAGTGATTCTTTGAGCATGGAAGCTTGAAGCTTGGAGCTTCAATGGAGTCATCCATGGCCGAAAATGGAGGAGACTTTCACAGCCCTAACCGTGCGTCCACTGCAGTTCCAGAAGCCATTGCCGAGCTTGGAGGGAGCTTAAAAACGCATGTTCTTCGTTTCATCAAAATCGTTCAATGTGAGTTATGTTTCCGCCTTACTCCTTTGATGTGTTTATATGCGGTTTTTATGCATGATTTGTGATCCTTGGGACTTGAATTGAACTCTAACACTCCCATCGTTGTAGCACCAGACTGGAACCTTCCATTTGAGGTAATGTGTGACGCTAGTGATTTTGTTGTAGGTGAAGTTTTGGGACAACGTAAAACAAATATTTTCCACACCATTTACTACTCCAGCAAAAATTTGAATGAAGCTCAAATCAACTACAAAACCACTGAAAAGGAGTTGCTCACATTTGTGCAAGCTTTTGACAAATTCTACTCCTATCTGTTGGGTCCCAAAGTGGTGGTCTTACACAGATCATTCAACATTCAAATACTTGATCACGAAAGAAAGATGCCAAACCCATATTGATCAGTTGGATACTTTTCTACAAGAATTTTACGTGGAGATAGAGACAGGAAATGGAAAGAAAAATCAGGTGGCAGATCATTTATGAGACTCGGAATGGAGAAAACAGTTGGCAAAAAACTGATAATCAAAGAAACTTTTCCGATGAAACAGCTATTTGCCATGAAACAGTTATGATGTCCTTGGTATGCTGACTGTGTAAAAACTATATAGTTTCGGGAAAATGGCCGTTGGAATGGACAACTCAGCAATGAAAGAAGTTCTTCAAGAAGTCACGAACTATGTTTGGGATGAGTCATATGTTAGACATTATGTCCCATAGCGTCACTGTTTGTAAATGATATTGTATTATTGTACAAAATTAACTATGTGATAATGAAATTGCCTTTTGCCGTTTTGTAATATTATTTACTTTGACTTATAAATGGCGAAAGTCCATATGATTAGTACCTGGACTGAGAATGATATGAGACAGTATCAGTCCCCAAAGGTTTAATCATTAAATATCCCTAGTCGTAGTATTATCGAGACTGGACATCGATAATGCGGAATAGACTAGTATTGCGCTTGTGCACGTTGTTAGGGCACGACGGCATAGTTCTCATATATTTAAGTATTGGATACTTATGCAAGTGCGATAGGAGGTTGTGTTTTACCGATGGTACGGAAAACAGCTTCGCTCTGGATAGACCCCGCGGAATCCCATTGGTAGTATGTCTGCGTGTCTATGGGAGGCCGCATCAGGGTAGGTGTATATGGTCTTAACCTGAGACTTACATCGCTAGTACTTGCGACAATCGGTAAACTTTAGTTTTGGTGGTTGGGGACCTTAACCGGTTCTGTGTACACCTCTTCTGGGTTTATCGAGAATCGTAGTGTACTGGATGTATGTCAAGATGGAAGTATCGCTTCAGACATATGGAGGTGATGATCACGCAGGGCACAGAACTAGTACTCTATAAAAGGTTGCAACCGTCGGGACAATATGACAAGGTCAGGATTGTCCGATTTAAAGAGACTAGTTGCTTGATGTCCGATATATGTTTCGTACGGGGCAGACACATCTCCAGCCCCAGGCCTAGCATGTGACCATCCGATACTGGATCGATGTACGCAATACTACGGTATACTACGCCTGATACAGATCTTATATTCCTATAAGAATATTTCTGGAGAATTGGGTAGGCATGGCGCTTTGCTAGAAGCCAACCTTGTCTTGTGAATCGGTAAAGACGTAGTACGAGGTACGTACGTGTTCGGATTATCCGACGACCGTATTTACTGCCAAAATATCCGGAGATCTCTTGGGTCGCTTCCTGAAGATTCACCTATGATATTTGATTCGAACTTAATTAATCTTGGATTAATTGCGGAGAAACTTTATCTCGGATAAAGTGCCTTATTTAGAGAGAGAACGGTTAATTTGGAATTAATCGATATAATTATTATATTCGATATAATAATCGAAATTCGATTTCGACGCGAAATTAAAATTAGATTTTAATTCGGGCGTACGAGTTAATTTAGAATTAATTCGTAAGCGACGTAAATAATAATTTCGCTAGGAGCGATTATTTATTTAAATCCGATTTAATTAACGTCGCGACGCTAGCTCGGTATTTCGGAAATATCGAACCCGAACGCGTGAGTGGACGTGGGCCCACTTTCATTGGGAAACGTGTGGGGCCCACTTGACACTTGTCATTGATAAGGCATTGCATGGTGATAGTGTGCATTTCACTCAAAGGCATTGCATGGAGTTTGAGTGTTTGACACTCTAAGCCATTGCATGGTTTATGTCATAGATTTATTATTAATTTAATAAATTATAACATAAATATAAATTGATTTTTGGTAATACAAAGATTAATTAATCAAGACATTTCACAAAAACTCTCTCTTCTCTCTCAAATTGCCGTGAACACCATTGTCAAGGGCAAGGAAGATTTGATCTTCCACTTCTCCATTTTTGCTAGCACAAGCAAGGGATCAAAAGAGGTGATAGGGAAACCATCAAAGAGCTTGGAATACAAAAGCTTGGAGCTTCAAGTCTTCTTCTTCTCTTGGCCGAATCCTCCACCACTTGGAGCTTCTACCATTTGATCTTCTACTTCATCACAAGGCATTGTAAGTATGATTCCGCCATACTTCATGTTTAAATATATATTCTTTATAGTATTTCACATGCTTAATCTTTGTTTGGGACATATTATAGAAACCAACAATGGTATCATTGAGCTAGGTTTAAGCATGAAATACTTTAGGTTAAAATTTGGGTAAAATTGATTGAAGCATGTTCTTGTGAAATTTGATGAATGAGTATGCTTATATGTATGTTAAATGACATTATATGAAATCAATTTTATGAAAAATGCATTGGATGATTTTTCCCCAAAATTTCTACCTTGGCCGAATGGGTGTGATAAATTGATTGAAGCATGTTCTTGTGAAATTTGATGAATAAGTATGCTTGCATGTATATAGAATGATATTACATGGAATCAATTTTATGAAAAATGCATTGGATGATTTTTCCCCAATATATTCACCTTGGCGAATGGCATGATGAAATTGATATAAGCATGTTCTTATGAAATTGATTAATAAGTATGCTTGCATGTGTATAACATGATGTTTATGGAATCAATTTCATGAAAAATGCATTGGATGATTTTTCCCCAAATCCATGCCTTGGCCGAATGTATTACTACTTGGAGTGGTTTAATTTTTTTGTGTATAAGATCATTGGATGACTTAGAACGTGTATGGGACGTAGATTAGTAATTCAATCGGATTGAAATACAAATCGATACACAAAAACTCACCTTGGCCGAATACATAAGACATGTAATGGAGTTGATTTTTTGTTAAAATTAATGTTGGACATTTATTTTGAACAATACATGATTAATAAATTAAATGGGTATTATTGAATATTTGGTTTAATGTTTAATCTTGATATTACACTTTAATTAATTGGATTTTAATGTTTGGAATATTAAAATTTAATTAATGGGCTTAATTGGTTAATTGGGCTTTTAATATTGTATTTGGGCATAATGGGCTTGGTTGGACCAAGTAGATTTGGGCCAAATGGATTGGATCCAATTTGGGCCTAAATCACTCCATTAAGTCCAAATATTATAAATGGCTTTAATAATTAATTGGGCCTTATGGGCTTGAAATTGGTTTTATGGCACTAAGGGTGATTCCTTATGGGCATTGGTTAAGGGTGATTCCTTATTTGGGCTTGGTAATTGGGTATGACCCACATTGACCAAAGCCCAAGCCTTAATAAATCAATTGAAAGCCCATTTGACTCGAATTAAATTAAACATTGGATGTTAGTTGGGCTTTGAGACCCAATAGAATTGGATTTAGAATCTAAGTCTTTAAAGCACATTAAAGTGTAAACATTTAATTTGGAATTAAATAATTGAATTAGTATTGAATACGAATTAAATAAGATTTAATAAGTAGTTCGATATAATTCGCGAATTCGTACCTTGTGTACTTATTCTCAATCGAGTTGGACTCGCGCAAAATCAAACCGTTGTTTGAACATTGGATGATCACTTTAACAAAGACTAATTAATTGGATTAGATTGGTTGTAAAAGCATGTCTTGTTTGAATATATATGTATGTGATGAATGAATAGTGTATATCGGATGGATATTAGAAGGGAAAGGGTAATTTTAGAAATTATTGTAAATTTGGAATTTATAAATTGGACCTGCGTGTCCAGCCTTATCTCTTTATCTCTTTGTATTCTCTTCTCACCTAATTCCCCTCAATGTAAATGAGGTTTCTCTTATTGTATTATGTAATTGGTAGAAGTAGTAGAATAGTGCTAACGGGGAGAGGAAAGGGAGTGATTTGTTCTAGGAACAAGTTGTTTATATATCCATCCGCATATCACTATTATTTTACTTTACGCGCTTTATGATGTTTTAGAAGCATGCTTAAGGGTGTATGATGATGAGACCTAACAAAGATAAATTAATTGGTTGCCAATTACGCAAAAATCCCTCAAACAATATTAAGCGATTTTCCTTCCGTTGAATGATTCTTTCTCAAGATCCGAAATTGGCATTGGTTTGTTGGCCAAAGTCAAGACCTTTGTCAATTGAGGATGTGTTTGAATCATGAGAATTTTGTTCCACATCGGTGTCCTGTCCAAGTTGTGATTTGTTGGCCAAAGTCAAGATCACTTCTTGTCCATCGACATTGATTACGAAATTTTCCTGTCAATGGGTCCCGCTTAACTGGAATCATTAGGTTTGTTGTGCCAAAGCCAAGGCTTAGTTGATTCAGAGGAAATGGTTAGGAAAATGTATTAGATACATTGACATATGTATTAGATATATATGTTTCGGACTTGGATGTCCACCTACCGGATCTAGGAATTGGATGGGATCCAATTGATCTTCGAGATCTACCTAGTTAAATATCATACAACTTGTTGGCCAAAGTCAAGGTTGTGTGTTATTTAACGGGATCCTAGCCCACTAGGAAATTAGATTTCCCGAGTTGTCTACAGAGGGTTAGAAACTTGAAGAAAATAGTGGGAGGCTATTATTGAATTTGCAATTTCATTCAGATATTTAGCCTTACGCGTCTTTCAAAATTATTTCGTCAATATTTTAAATAATTAGTTGGACTAATATATTGTTATTTTTTATATGTAACAGTTTGACTGTACCCATAACATCGTTGACTTTATAGTTGGACTATAGTTGTCAAGATGACTGGCAAAGGTAATATCCGCGACATAATCATGGGCGATAATGTCTTCAAAGGGACAAACTTTGCCGACTGGGAAATGAACCTCAAGATAGTGCTTGGGGCTGAGAGGATATGTATACTATTCAGAGACCTCTCCCGCCTAAACCCACTGAGCCACTGGAGCTAGAGTTATGGAAAACTCATAGTGATGATTGTGACCAAGCTCAGTCAGTTATGCTAGCTGCAATGACTCAGCATTTCAGACGCCAGAATAGGGACTTGGATCCCTATAACATGATGGCAAGATTGCGTGATCTTCACCGCACCAATAAGCGGATGAAGAGGTACGAGCTAGTAAGGAAACTCTTCCGCTCCCGGATGACAGATGGCGCATCAGTTGAAGCCCACGGGGCTCAAATGATTGCCGATATTGATGAGTTGGCCAATATGGGAATAGTCTTGGAGGCTGATCTGACTATAGATATGATCTTGCAGTCACTTCCTGATACTTGGAAACAAATCATAGTCAACTACAAGTTGATGGATACTGACGACACTCTTGGAGAGTTGTTGTCTGTGCTGAAGGAGTCCGAAAGGAACTCCTAAAGGGGAGCAAGCGCGAGGCGCATTTTGCATTGACCTCTCATGCGCCAAAGGGTGGCCCCAAGGCAATTGGAGGTGCAAGGAAGAAGAAGTTCAAGAAGAAGGGTAAAGGCAAGTTGACAGTGGCTTCTAGGAAGCCAAAGGACAAATCTCGCGACATCTGCCTCAACTGCGGCAAGAGGGGTCACTGGAAACGTGACTGCCGAATGAGCATTGTGCAGAGGGAGGATATCAAGGCTGGCAAGGCCTTGCCTCTGGTATGTTTGTTATTGAGATAAATATGAATACTTCTAGTTTTAAAAATTGGATTTTTGATTCTGGTTGTGGTGCTCATATTTGTACTGATGTGCAGGATCTGCATGATAGCAGGGTGCTGGCATCAGGGGAGATGGATCTACGGGTCGGAAACGGAACACCAGTTGCTGTTTTGGCCGTAGGGACTTTTGTTTTAGTACTGCCCTCAGGGCATGAACTTAAACTTTTGAACTGTTATTTTGCCTAGTTTAACTAGGAATATAATATCTGTATCTTTGTTAACCCAGCAGGGTTACACTTTTGTATTCAGGAACACAGGGTGTTATTTATATAAAAATGATGCAGAAATTTGCACAGCTGTTGCAAATAACGGTCTTTATATTTTGAATATAAATGAATCTCCTAAAATGACAAACAAAAGGCTCAAAAGGAGTAATCTAAAAGATGAAGCTTATATGTGGCATTGTCGTCTAGGACACATCAACAAGACTCGCATATCCACACTTTCAAAGAGTGGGTACTTGGACGAATTTGATCCCAATTCATATGACGTCTGCGAATCTTGTCTTTTAGGCAAAATGCCTAAATCACCTTTTAGCGGTAAAGGTGAACGTGCCACAGAACTGTTAGCTCTCGTTCATACTGACGTATGCGGGCCCATGTCTAGCCAGGCTAGAGGTGGATTTCACTACTTCGTAACCTTTACAGATGATGCATCTCGTTACGGTTATGTGTATCTTATGAGACACAAGTCGGAAACTTTTGAGAAATTCAAAGAGTTTCGACACGAAGTGGAGAGAAACAAAGGGAAGAATATTAAGACATTACGGTCAGACCGTGGTGGCGAATACTTAAGTTATGAGTTTCAAGATTACTTGAAAGAATATGGTATTCTTTCACAGTGGACTCCTCCTGGAACACCGCAATTAAACGGTGTGTCCGAACGGAGAAACCGCACCTTGTTGGACATGGTGAGGTCAATGATGAGTCGCACTGAGCTACCAATATCCTTCTGGGGATACGCATTAAACAGTGCTATACTTATTTTGATATAAGGTACCGTCGAAGTCTGTTGAACAGACTCCATATGAGATATGGACAGGAAGGAAACCAGGTTTCTCTTTCCTGAAGATTTGGGGATGCTGGGCATATGTTAAACGTTTGGAAGGTACCAAACTTGAACCCAAATCTGATAAATGCCTTTTCGTTGGATATCCTAGGGAAACCAAAGGATATTACTTCTATTACCCACAAGAGAACAAAGTATTTGTTGCTCTACATGCGGTTTTCCTTGAGAAGGAATTCCTAAATGCAGTGGTAAGTGGGAGGAAAGTAGAACTCGATGAAGATCGTGGTGATACTGTTCCTGGCAATGAATCAACGACGGAACAAGAACAGACCGTCCGGGATGAGTCTGTACCACAAACTTCACATACACAAGGACCGCGTAGGTCGGAGAGAGTCAGAACAGTACCTGAGAGGTATGGGTTCCTGATCTCACCTCATATAGATATTAATCTTATTGAGGATAATGAGCCGGCTACGTATGAGGAAGCGATACAAAATATCGATTCCGCTTTATGGCAAGAGGCCATGAAGTCCGAGATGGATTCCATGTACGCCAACCAAGTTTGGACACTGGTTGATGCACCAGAAGGCGTAAAGCCTATTGGATGCAGATGGATCTTCAAGAAGAAGACCGACATGGATGGCAACGTACAAACGTACAAGGCTAGGCTTGTAGCAAAGGGGTATCGTCAACAATATGGTATTGATTATGACGAAACCTTCTCACCCGTTGCCATGATTAAATCCATTCGGATAATGCTTGCAATAGCTGCATATTTCGACTTCGAGATATGGCAGATGGACGTTAAAACCGCTTTCCTTAACGGAAACCTTTTGGAGGATGTTTATATGCAACAGCCTGACGTTTTTATCGTACCTAGACTTGCAAACAAGGTTTGTAAGTTAAATCGATCCATTTATGGATTGAAGCAAGCATCACGGTCATGGAATCAGCGTTTTGATGAGATCATAAAGGAATATGATTTCGTGCAAAACGCAGATGACCCTTGTGTATACAAGAAGGTTAGTGGGAGAGCACTTACTTTTATTGTCCTTTATGTCGACGACGTATTGCTTATAGGCAATGACATTCCCATGCTAACGTCGGTGAAAGCTTGGCTTTCATTAAAATTCTCCATGAAAGATCTGGGAGAAGCAGCCTTTATTCTTGGAATAAAGATCTACAGGGATAGATCTAGAAAGCTGCTTGGACTCTCCCAGAGTACATACATTGATAAAGTGTTGAAGAGATTCAACATGGAACAATCCAAGAGGGGATTGGTTCCAATGGTACGTGGTACCTCTCTGTCTAAGGACATGTGTCCTAAGACTCAGGAAGAGAGAGACCACATGAGTCGGATACCGTTCGCCTCGGCAGTCGGATCGATCATGTATGCCATGATATGTACACGACCTGATGTCTCATATGCTTTGAGCATGTGCAGTCGCTATCAGGCCGATCCAGGTGAAGGTCACTGGATAGCAGTTAAGAATATCCTTAAGTATCTTAAACGAACTAAGGATGCTTTCTTAATTTATGGAGGTGGAGAACTTGCGGTATCTGGGTATACCGATGCAAGTTTCCAAACCGACAAGGATGACTACAGTCACAATCCGGGTACATTTTTTGTTTGAATAACGGAGCAGTGAGCTGGAAATCTTCCAAGCAAGATACTGTTGCCGATTCAACAACAGAAGCGGAGTACATCGCTGCATCTGAAGCAGCAAAGGAGGCAGTTTGGATCCGAAAGTTCCTAATTGGATTAGGAGTAGTTCCGTTAGCAGCTGAGCCCGTTCCATTGTATTGTGACAATAACGGGGCTATAGCACAGGCTAAGGAACCAAGGTCTCATCAACGGTCCAAGCATGTTCTTCGACGTTACCATCTGATTCGGGAGATCATACATCGTGGCGATGTAAAAGTCGAGAAGGTCACATCAGATGATAACATTGCAGATCCGCTGACGAAAGCTGTTCTACAGCAAGTTTTTGAACGACACATACATAGTTCGGGTATTAGATGCTTGAGTGACTGGCTATAGGCCAAGTGGGAGATTGTTAGACATTATGTCCCATAGCGTCACTGTTTGTAAATGATATTGTATTATTGTACAAAATTAACTATGTGATAATGAAATTGCCTTTTGCCGTTTTGTAATATTATTTACTTTGACTTATAAATGGCGAAAGTCCATATGATTAGTACCTGGACTGAGAATGATATGAGACAGTATCAGTCCCCAAAGGTTTAATCATTAAATATCCCTAGTCGTAGTATTATCGAGACTGGACATCGATAATGCGGAATAGACTAGTATTGCGCTTGTGCACGTTGTGAGGGCACGAACGGCATAGTTCTCATATATTTAAGTATTGGATACTTATGCAAGTGCGATAGGAGGTTGTGTTTTACCGATGGTACGGAAAACAGCTTCGCTCTGGATAGACCCCGCGGAATCCCATTGGTAGTATGTCTGCGTGTCTATGGGAGGCCGCATCAGGGTAGGTGTATATGGTCTTAACCTGAGACTTACATCGCTAGTACTTGCGACAATCGGTAAACTTTAGTTTTGGTGGTTGGGGACCTTAACCGGTTCTGTGTACACCTCTTCTGGGTTTATCGAGAATCGTAGTGTACTGGATGTATGTCAAGATGGAAGTATCGCTTCAGACATATGGAGGTGATGATCACGCAGGGCACAGAACTAGTACTCTATAAAAGGTTGCAACCGTCGGGACAATATGACAAGGTCAGGATTGTCCGATTTAAAGAGACTAGTTGCTTGATGTCCGATATATGTTTCGTACGGGGCAGACACATCTCCAGCCCCAGGCCTAGCATGTGACCATCCGATACTGGATCGATGTACGCAATACTACGGTATACTACGCCTGATACAGATCTTATATTCCTATAAGAATATTTCTGGAGAATTGGGTAGGCATGGCGCTTTGCTAGAAGCCAACCTTGTCTTGTGAATCGGTAAAGACGTAGTACGAGGTACGTACGTGTTCGGATTATCCGACGACCGTATTTACTGCCAAAAATCCGGAGATCTCTTGGGTCGCTTCCTGAAGATTCACCTATGATATTTGATTCGAACTTAATTAATCTTGGATTAATTGCGGAGAAACTTTATCTCGGATAAAGTGCCTTATTTAGAGAGAGAGAACGGATTAATTTGGAATTAATCGATATAATTATTATATTCGATATAATAATCGAAATTCGATTTCGACGCGAAATTAAAATTAGATTTTAATTCGGGCGTACGAGTTAATTTAGAATTAATTCGTAAGCGACGTAAATAATAATTTCGCTAGGAGCGATTATTTATTTAAATCCGATTTAATTAACGTCGCGACGCTAGCTCGGTATTTCGGAAATATCGAACCCGAACGCGTGAGTGGACGTGGGCCCACTTTCATTGGGAAACGTGTGGGGCCCACATGACACTTGTCATTGATAAGGCATTGCATGGTGATAGTGTGCATTTCACTCAAAGGCATTGCATGGGGAGTTTTTGCATGGAGTTTGTTTGACACTCTAAGCCATTGCATGGTTTATGTCATAGATTTATTATTAATTTAATAAATTATAACATAAATATAAATTGATTTTTGGTTAATACAAAGATTAATTAATCAAGACATTTCACAAAAACTCTTCTTCTCTCCAAATTGCCGTGAACACCATTGTCAAGGGCAAGGAAGATTTGATCTTCCACTTCTCCATTTTTGCTAGCACAAGCAAGGGATCAAAAGAGGTGATAGGGAAACCATCAAAGAGCTTGGAATACAAAAGCTTGGAGCTTCAAGTCTTCTTCCTCTCTTGGCCGAATCCTCCACCACTTGGAGCTTCTACCATTTGATCTTCTACTTCATCACAAGGCATTGTAAGTATGATTCCGCCATACTTCATGTTAAATATATTCTTTATAGTATTTCACATGCTTAATCTTTGTTGGGGACATATTATAGAAACCACATCCTATCTGTTTTCAAATTGCTGTGATGATCAATTATTGAGATGGTGTGTTTCCACAGGAGGAGGTCAACAATGTCATTCATCACCATATGGCAGAACCTTATCAGAACCAAAACTGCAACAAAGTCCTACAATCAGGTTTGTTCTGGCCACTTTTTTTAAAGATGCTTACTTTTTCTTTCAATGTGACAGTGCCAGAGAACAGGACATAATTTCAAGGAGAAATGAAGGACCTCTGCCAACATTTTGGAAGTGGAGATATTGAGGGGGGGATTGATTTTTATGGGACCCTTTGTGCCATTCGTTCGGAAAAAACCTATCTACTATTGGTTGTTGTAGACTACATCTCTATTAATGATAATGTAAAATATCATAATTTGACAAATAATTATGTGTATTTAATAATATCAAATAATAATACAAAAACACATTAATGACCATTAGGTCCATTTGCATGTATTTTTCGTTTAACGGTTAAATGATTATAAATAATCTCCATTATTCATAATCTCCAAAGTTGCTCTAGTGCTATACGAGTATATTTCATTAGTGAGACTCTCTAGATTCAGGCGTATCCGTCACAAAATCTAATTTCGTGTCCATAATTCACCCACCGTAAATTATGACGACCACGGATAAAACTAACGGAATCATACAGTCGAGGGTCATTGCATCTGTAGAATCTTTCCTGTTGGATAATTATGACCCATAACATCACTGTTTGTAAAAGACATGGTGTTATTTGTACAAATTAACTATGTGACAAAGGAAATTGCTCTTTAATCATTAGTAATTGGATTACTTGGATATATAAATGATAAAAGTCCATATGATTAGTACCAGATTAATAAGATATGAGCCAATATTAATCCACGAAAGGTTTAATCATTAAATATCCATAGTCGTAGTATTATCGAGTCTGGACATCGATAATGCGAAATAGGCTAGTATTACACTTGTGCTCGTTATGTAAGCTTAACGACATAGTTCTCATATATTTAAGTATTGGATACTTATGCAAGTGTGATAAGAGGTTCTGTTAGCCATTGGACTGGGAACAGCTTCGCTCTGGATAGACCCCTCGAAGTCCCATTGGTAGTATGACTATGTGTCTATGGGAATCCGAATCAGGGTAGGCGTATGTGGTCTTAACATTAGACTTGCATCGTTAATACTTGCGACAATCAGTATACTTTGATTTTGATCATCCGGAGCTTTAACAGGTTTTGTGTACGCCTCTTCTGGGTTTACTGAGAATCGTAGTGTATTGGGTGTGATGTCAATATGGAAGTATCACTTCAGTCGTATGGAGATGATGATCACGTAGGGATACAGAACTAGTACTCTTAAATTCTGCAGCTATCAGGATAGTATGACTAGGTCATGATTATCCGATTACATAGACTAGTTGCTAGTGATCTGATATATGCTTCGTACGGGGCAGACACAATTCCAGCCCTAGGCCTAGCATGTGATATCCGATATTGGATCGTAATACGCAATACTTAGTATACTACGCCTGATACATATTATATATATTCAATGTTGAATATATTTCTGTAGAATTGGGTAGGCACGGTGCTTTGCTAGAAGCCAACCATGTCTTGTAAATCGGTAAGAACATGGTATCGGGTATGCACGTGTTGGGATAGTTCGATGACCGTATTTATTGCCATCATATCTAGAGATCTCTTGGGTCGCTTCCTAAAGATTCACCATGACATTTGACTCGAATAGAATTAATCTAGGATTAATTATGAGAGAGAAAATTAATTTGGGATTAATTACGGCAAGAATTTATCTGGGATTAAATTCTTCTAGAAGAGAGAACGCGATTAATTTGGAATTAATCAAAAAAATTAATTTAATAGTTAAATTGGATTTTACTATTTAATTTATTTAATTAGGCTAAAATAATATATCAGATTTATTAATTGAAATTGGATTTCAATACGGATTTAAAATTGGATTTTAATTCAAGCGAACAAATTAATTTGGAATTAATTCGTAAGCGACTTCCGTAATAATTTAACTGAGTATTATTATTTAATTAAATTAGACTAATTACATAGCGACGAAAAATTTGTTTAGTCGGATTAAACAAACCGGGCCCAAAATGTGTTGTGCAAGCCAACTTTAATTTGGAATTCAAAGTGGTGGGACCCAAGACTTACATCAATTGTTTGACACTTGATGGAAGTTGTTGGCATTAATAAATTGGATGTATTAAATCAACACACCAACCAAGTCAACTAAGTTTGAGAACCTAATTGTTTTGGAAACAATGCTATTCATCTTCTCTCTTTCTTGTAAAAAATATGAGCATCTTCTCTCCATTGGAAATTTTGTTGCAAAATTTGAAGCAAGCTAGCACTTCAAGAGTTAAAAGAAGGTGATAGGGAAACTCACCCTTGAGTTTAGAACACTCAACAAAGCTTGGAGCTTCCATACGTCAAAGAAAAGTCTTGAACTTCATCCGATCATTGTAAGTTTTTTCCGCAACTTCCTTTGATTTTATTCACACATAAATCATGTTTAGGATCCCTATGCATGTCTAGGACACTAACAATGGTATCATGAGCGACCTAAATCTAGGGTTTATGGACTTTAATTTGGGATTTTTTACTTGGAGCTTGATTTAGCTAAATTTATTATTTGGTTGTGTTAGTATGATGATGAATTGGATTTGTGCATCTTTGGATTTGAGATAAATTGATTAGATAAAAAAATCCCCAATTCCTATGTCATGGCCGAAAACTACCCCTAGTATGTTCATGGTGATTTTTTTTTCAATTTGACAATTGGATATGTTAATTGGCATGAAAATGAATACTAATTGTTGATTTAATTGGATTGAAATCAAAATTGGATGTTAATTTCTTGTATTGCCGCATGTTGAAATGAGTTGGTTTTGCTTTAATTTGTGTTGGACATGAATTGGATAATTAAGCATGATTAATTAGATTAATTGATGTTTTGGAAATATTGGATTAATTAATTAATTGTGTTAATTACACTTTAAAAAAAATTAATGTGATATTTAGAATATTATGTTAATAGGTATTAGTCTTTAAATTTGGAATTTATTAAATTGGACTAATTTTTTGTATTTGGGCTTAATGGGCTTGGTTGGGCCAAGTTTGGTTTTGGACAATTGGGTCGGATCCAATTGGGCCTAAAACCATTTCTATAAAGTCCAAATATTACTATTGGGCCTTTAAATAATTTAATTGGGCCTAATGGGCCTAAATTGATTTTTGGCATAAGATGATTCCTAATTAGGCCTTGGCATCTTGGGTTTGATCCATAATGGCCAAAGCCCATGCCTTAAGAATTAATTAAAAGCCCATTGGACTTTAATTAAAATAGTATTGGATACTAATTGGGCCTTTGAGACCCATTTAGATTAGATTTAGAATCTAAGTTTAAAATGCACTAAAATAAGTGTAATTATTTAATTTGGAATTAAATATGAATTACTATTGGATACAATTTAAATTGGATTTAAAATTGTAGTTCGATATAATTCAAGAATACGTACTTTGAGTATTTATTCTTAAAGGAGTTGGACTCGCGCAAATCAAATCGTTGTTTGAACATTGGATGGTCATTAATTCAAATATTAATTAATTGTATTAGATTGATTGAATAACATGCTTTGTGTGAATACTTGGATGTATTTGTATGAATAATGTATATCATATGGATATTAGATGGGTGGGGGCAATTTTGGAAATTGTTGTAATAAATTTAGAATTTATTAAATTGGACCTGCGT
Organism: Zanthoxylum bungeanum; assembly: GCA_019454045.1. Taxonomy (NCBI): domain Eukaryota; kingdom Viridiplantae; phylum Streptophyta; class Magnoliopsida; order Sapindales; family Rutaceae; genus Zanthoxylum; species Zanthoxylum bungeanum. The sequence continues at coordinate 9,815 of SKCR01046986.1, read as the reverse complement.
GTCCAGCCTATTATCTTCTATTATCTTTGTATTTCACTTCTCACCAATTCCCCTCAATGTAATTGAGGTTTCTTTAATGTATTATGTAATTGGGTAGAAGTTTGTAAAGTGCTAACGGGAGACAGGAAAAGAGAGATTTGTTCTCGGAACAAATTGTTATATATCCATCCGCATATCAATATTATTTTATCCGCGCCTTATTATGCTTTTAGAATGCATGTTTAAGGATGTATGATGAGACCAAATCAAAGATAATAAATTGGTTGCCAATTTATGTGAAAAACCTTCACTTTAATATTAAGCGTTTTACTGCCATTGAGTGGTTCTCTCTCAAGATCCAAGATTGGCATTGGTTTGTTGGCCAAAGTCAAGATCATTGTCCATCGCGGATGTGTTTGAACAACGAAAGCTTTGTTCTATATCGCTTGTCTTGGACGGTTGTGACTTGTTGGCCAAAGTCAAGGTCAATTTTAGTTCATCGACGTGGATTACGAAGCTTTCCCATTGTCAATGGGTCGCACTTAACTAGAATCATTAAACTTGTTGTGCCAAAGCCAAGGCTTAGTTGATTTAGAGGAAAAGGTTAGAAAATATATATTGGATATATATCTCAGACTTGGAGGCCACCTACCGGATCTAGGAATGGGATGGGATCCAATTGATCATAGAGATCTACCTAGTTAAGTTTCATACAGCTTGTTGGCCAAAGTCAAGGTTGTGTGTTATTTAACGGGATCCTAGCCCACTAGGAAACTGGGTTTCCCGAGTACACCACAGAGGGTTAGAGGCTCGCCGAAAAATAGTGGGAGGCTAGTATTATATTTTGCAATTTCGTTTAATACTTGCTTACACACGCTCTTTTATTTTATTTATCGTCGTAATAAATATATATTAGTTGGAGTAATATTGAATATTTCTTTCTTTGAACAGTTAGACTGTACAAGACACTACTCCACTTGTAGTTGGTTATATAGTTGGACTATAGTAACCATTACATTTTGAGTGTACCCGATATCGTTGATTGAATAGTTGGACTATAGCAATCGAGATGGCTGGAAAGATTAGCGTTAGAGACATCGTCATTGGCGATAATGTCTTTAACGACTCTTATTTTCCAGATTGGGAGATGAATCCAGGATAGTCCTGGGAGCAGAGAAGTTACTCTATGTCATAGAGAAACCTCTCGGGCCTGAGCCCGGAGTTGAGCAATTAGTAGAGCATGAGCTTTGGAAGACTCATCATGATGATAAATTTAGTGCTCAATCTGTCATGCTTGCCGCAATGAATCCTCAGTTTCGTCGTCAGAACAAAGGATTGGATTCTTATAGTATGATGTTGAAATTGAAGGATCTTCACATATATAATCTTAGATCTCAGAAGCATGAGTTGCGAAAGAAGCTCTTTCGCTCGTGTATGTCAGATGGTACATCTGTCGAGCACTATGTGTCACAGATGACTGCTGACATCGAACAGCTAGGTCAACTAGGCATAACCTTTGAGGCAGAGACTTCCATAGATTTGATCTTACAGTCTCTGCCTGAGTGTTGGGGCGAGTTCATCATAAACTATAATATGATGAACCAAGAGAAAACTCATGGAAAGTTAATGACAATGCTAAAAGAGACAGAGCCATAGCTTTTGAATGGCAAGAAGCGCGAGGCGTATCTTACTTCGATGTCTTAGAAGGCCAAGGCTGGGCCGAAGGCTTCTGGAGGTGTGATGAAAAAGAAGAAAAAAGTAAAAGGCGGAGTTGAAGGAAGTGAAGACGGGCGAGGCTCCGGCTTCAGGTATGTTTATTATAAACATGTCCACTATTGGTTTTAAAAATTGGATTTTTGATTCTGGATGTGGTACTCACATATGTATAGATGTGTAGGATCTACTGAAATCGGTGAAAGTTTTGCTTTCATTAAAATTCTCAATGAAATTCTTGGGAGAGGTAACCTTTATTCTAGGAATAAGGATCTACTGAGATAGATTTAAAAGTTATTGGCACTCTCCGAGAACTCGTACATTGACAAAGTGTTGAAGAGATACAACATGGATCAGTCCAAGAGGGACTGCTTCCAGTATAACATGGCGTCTCTCTATCTAAGGACATGTGTCCTGAAACTAAAGATGAGATAGATGCAATGAATCGGATCCCGTTCGCTTAAGTAGTCGGATCAATCATGTATGCCATGATATGTATGCGAAAGTAGTCACAATCAGGCCGTTCCAGGTGATGGTCACTGGATTGATGTAAAGAACATCCTTGAGTATCTTAGATGAAATAAGGATGCTTTATTAGTCTATGGGGAAGGAGAAATTGAGGTGACTGGGTTCACCAATGTATGTTTCCAAACCGATAAAGACAACTGTAAGTCGTAATCAAGGTACATATTTTATTTGAACAACGGAACAGTGAGCTGGAAATATTTCTAGCAAGATATTGTTGCTGATTCAACAACAAAAAGCGGAATACATTGTTGTAGCTGAGGCAGCAAAAGAAGCATTTTGGATATATAAAATTCCTAATTGGATTAAGAGTAGTTATGTTAGCAGCTTAGCTGGGCTACAGCATAGGCTAAGGAATTACGGTCACATCAATGATCCAAGTATGTACTTCAGACAGTTTCATATGATTCGTGAGATCACACATCATGGCGATGTTAAGATCGAAAAGATCGTTACAGATGATAACCTTGCATATCCACTGGCGAAAGCGATATCTCAGCATAAGCATGGGCGACTCGTACATAGTTCAAGAGTTGGACACTTGAGTGATTGGCTATAGGCCAAGTGGGAGATTGTTGGATAATTATGACCAATAGCATCACTGTTTGTAAAAGACATGGTATTCTTTGTACAAAATAACTATGTGACAAAGGAAAGTGCTATTTTATCATTAGTAATTGGATTACTTGGATATATAAATGATAAAAGTCCATATGATTAGTATCAGATTAATAATATATGAGACAGTATTAATCCATCAAAGGTTTAATCATTAAATATCCTTAGTCGTAGTATTATCGAGATTGGACATCGATAATGCGGAATAGGCTAGTATTACACTTGTGCGCGTTATGTAAGCTTAATGACATAGTTCTCATATATTTAAGTATTGGATACTTATTCAAGTGTGATAGGAGGTAATGTTAGCCGTTGGACCAGGAACAGCTTCGCTCTGGATAGACCCATCAGAGTCCCATTGGTAGTATGACTATGTGTCTATGGAATCCGAATCAGGGTAGGTGTTTGTGGTCTTAACCTGAGACTTGCATCGTTAATACTTGCGATAATCAGTATACTTTGGTTTTGGTTATCCGGAGCTTTAATAGGTTCTGTGTACGCCTCTTCTAGGTTTACTGAGAATCGCAGTGTATTGGGTGTGATGTCAAGATGGAAGTATCACTTCAGTCATATGGAGATGAATATCACGTATGGATACAAAAGTAGGACTCTTAAATGCTGCAGCTATCAGGATAGTATGACTAGGTCATGATTTAAGCGAATTCGTTTAGTCTGATTAAACGAACCGGGCCCAAAGTGTGTTGTGCAAGCCAACTTTAATTTGGAATTTAAAGTGGTGGGACCCAAGACTTACATCAATTATTTGACACTTGATGGAAGTTGTTGGCATTAATAAATTGGATGTATTAAACCAACACAACAACCAAGTCAACTAAGTTTGAGAAACTAATTGTTTTGGAAACATATTATTCATCTTATCTCTTTCTTGTAAAAAAAACGTGAGCCTATTCTCTCCATTGGAAATTTTGTTGCAAAATTTCAAGCAAGCTAACACTTCAAGAGTTAAAAGAAGGTGATAGGGAAACTCAGCCTTGAGTTTGGAACACTCAACAAAGCTTGGAGCTTCCATACGTCAAAGAAAAGTCTTGAACTTCATCTGATCATTGTAAGTTTTTTCCTCATCTTCCTTTTATTTTATTCACACATAAATCTTGTTTAGGATCCTTGGGCATGTCTAGGATACTAACACTTCTGTCACAGGTATCCGGATTATCCCAAAGATATAAATATTAACGTCAAATCTTTATAGGTATAATAGTGTCGATGTATCTATCAGCAATCTTCTAAATAACATTCGGAACTTACTTCCGAAGTATACCATGGCCATGAATTTAAAAAATTGCTAATCATATATTGAATACATATTCTCTGTACACAGGACTGACAGATTCTATCTTGATGCACATAGGATATCATGAGCATGAGTCCACACCCAACAAACATGCGGAGGTATGATCTAAATAGATCGGTGACGTGACTTCTATATAAGTGTGGAGGATAACTCATATATCCATATTGTTATCTCAAGTCAAAGAATCACTATGCTACTAAACCCAGAAAGATTTCTATTGACGTTGGTGTACCATATATTAGGAAAATTATTAAATTCCTTTTATAGAAAATTGTTTGTAATTCTATAGGCTACAACATATGATGTAAGTATGTTTTTCATTTTCTTTTATTTTGTGTTGAGATGGTTGGATGCTTGAATGAAAGATATGTGCATGTATGAATTTAAAGTAAGCTTATAAATGGTTATTAAACACACTTTTGTCATTAGATGACTTGCTTTCCATTCTAGAGTTGTTAGGCCACTAATTGATAACCTAGAATTTTTATGGAATAATTTCAAAGTGGTGTGGCTTGATTGATGTTGTAGAAATTGGATTAAAGTGAGATATTGAATTAAAGAAAATAAGGAATAAGGAATAAAAAAAAATTGCCCTTTCAACCAAAAACCCATTACTCTTTTCATTTTGGCCCAATAGCTCTAAATATCTTCCAAGTCCCTAGGCTCCTATAGAAAAAACCAAATTAATCTAGAATATAAATAAAAGCTATTGGCCCTAAGTAAAAATCGGACACACTATTCATTCATCTCTAATATTTGAGAAGATGAAGAAAACATGAGAAATGAAAAGAGAGAGAAAAAGGTTTGCTACTTCACAAGAAATCTTGAAGAAGAATGGAGAGAATCCAACACAAACCAAGTTTAGAAAGGAGAAAGGAAGGCTTGTGGACTCTAATGGAGAAGTAGAAGCATGATTCAAGGTAAGGAATCATGACCTAAAACTGGGATTGCAGAGTTTTGATGAATTAATGCTATATTAGTGTTAATGCCATACTAGTGATTCCATTAAGGTGGATAATGAACTAGGAAATTGATTTTATTAAGAATTTCCCAAAATTATTAAATTCTAGATATTGAGTTAAATTAAGGTTAGAGAGTGCTTTGATTGTGGAATACTGGTATAACATGTTTGAATGTTAAAGTTCAAAGAAGTGTTTGTGTGAAGGTCATATTGTGGGGTGTTGGTATTGCATTTTGGAATTTAATAGTGGAAAGTTGAATATTGGTCTAGAATCCGGACAACATTGCTATGTGTATAGGATATCATCGCAATGACAAGTTTGGAGGTGCCCTCTTTTTCAGGTATGTGCGTTTGGACGTCGCGACACTCAATACTTGACGTCGCGATGTGAATCATGAAAATACCCTCTACCTCGGGTCAGTTCGTGTGGGAGTCATGCCGAACATGTGAATACCCTCTACCTCAGGTAAGTGCGTGTGTGAGTCACGCCGAACATGTGAATACCCTCTACCTCAAGTAAGTGTGTGTGGGAGTCACGCCGAACATGTGAATACCATTTACCTCCGGTCTGTACATAAGGGAGCCACACTGAACATACCCTCTGCTAGTGTTCCTAGAACATGCCAAGGATCTAATAAGCATGAAAACAAGTGTTTAAGATCATTATAAGTTGCGAAATATACTTACAATGAACGGATTTGAGCTTTTAAAATTTTGAGAAGATGATCTCCAAGATCCAACCTTTGTAGATTCCAAGCTTTGAGTTAGTTTCCATATCACCTTTGTTGACTTGTACAAGTGCTAGCTTTGTTGATTTGAAACAAAATCCAAAGAGAAGAGGAAGAGAAGCTCACGCCCAATGCTTGATGTATTAGGGTTTAGTTTTTTCTTCAAGTGTTACCAAATGAGAGAGAGAGATGCCTTTTGGTAAAAACCAATTTACCATTTTCACCTAAACAAGGTGGTTGGGTAAATGGTTTCACCAAAACAATTCCAAGGTGGTTGGAAAGTAAATGGTTTGGCATAAATGCCAGCTACCCTCCCAACTACCACATGTGAAGTGGGCCCCACATTTGAATTCAAAATTCAAATGTCTTTACGAACATTTACCGCGGCTCGGATCCGTTTAATCCAATTAAACGAACTTTCATCGCTAAATAATTAAATCTAATTTAATTAAATAACGATGCCTCGCAAATATATTACGAACGTCGTTTACGAATTAATTCTAAATTAAAGTCCGACTTTAATTTCGTAATGAAATCCAATTCATATTCTTATATCCGATATATTAATTTTTGCCCATATGAATAAATTAAATAGAAAAATCAAATTTAACTATTAAATTATTTTACCGATTAATTCCAAATTAATCGCGTTCTCTCTCTTCCGAACACATTTAATCCCAGATTAAATAAAGCTTCAATTATTCCCAGATTAATCTTCTCTCTCTTAATTAATCCCAGATTAATTCTAATCGAGTCAACTGTCATCGGTGAATCTTTGGGATGCGACCCAAGAGACCTCTGGATATGTTGGCAGTAAATCTGGTTATCGGACTATCCGATAAAGTGAGTACCTCATACCACGTGCTTACCGATTTACAAGACATGGTTGGCTTCTAGCAAAACACCGTGCCTACCCAATTCTCCAGAAATATTCTTACTGGAATATATAATCTATGTCAGGCGTAGTATACGTCGTATTGCGTATAGCGATCCAGTATCAGATGTCAAGTGCAAGGTCTGGGGCTGGAATAGTGTCTGCCCCGTACGAAGCACATATCGGATATCAAGCAACTAGTCTCTTTGAATCGGATAATCATGACCTTGTCATATTATCCCGATGGTTGCAACACAATAGAGAACTAGTTCTGAATCCCTACGTGATCATGATCTCCATATGTCTGAAGTGATACTTCCGTCTTGACATCATATCCAATACACTACGATTCTCAATAAACCTAGAAGAGGCGTACACAGAACCTGTTAAAGCCCTGGACGAAAAAAATGAAAGTTTACCGATTGTCGCAAGTACTAGCGATGCAAGTCTCAGGTTAAGACCAAATACACCTACCCTGAAGCGGACTCCCATAGACACATATACATACTACCAATTGGATTCCGCGGGGTCTATCTAGAGCGAAGCTATTTTTCGTACCATCGGTAAAACACAACCTCCTATCGCACTTGCATAAGTATCCAATACTTAAACATATGAGAACTATGCCGTTTTGCCCTCACAACGCGCACAAGTGCAATACTAGTCTATTCCGCATTATCGATGTCCAGTCTCGATAATACTAAGACTAGGGATATTTAATGATTAAACCTTAATGGATTGATACTGTCTCATATCATCTCAATCCAGAACTAATCATAAGGACTTTTACCATTTATATATCAAAGTAAATAAATTACAAAACGGTAAAAGGCAATTTCATTACTACAAGTTAATTTTGTACAAAAACACAATGTCTTTTACAAACAGTGACGCTATGGGTCATAATTGTCTAACAATCTCCCACTTGGCCTATAACCAGTCACTCAAGCTTCTAATACCTGAACTATGTATATGTCTCTCAAACTTTTGATGTGAAATAGCTTTTGTCAGCGGATCTGCAATGTTGTCATCTGATGCGACCTTCTCGATCTTCACATCGCCACGATGTATGATCTCACGAATCAGATGGAAACATCGAAGAACATGCTTGGATCGTTGATGAGATCGTGGTTCCTTAGCCTGCGCTATAGCCCCGTTATTATCACAAAACAATGGAACGGGCTCAGCTGCTAACGGGACTACTCCTAATCCAAATAGGAATTTACGGATCCAAACTGCCTCTTTTGCTGCTTCAGCTGCAGCTATATTCCGCTTCTGTTGTTGAATTGGCAACAGTCTCTTGCTTAGAAGATTTCCAGCTTACTGCTCCGTTGTGTCAAACAAAATATGTATGTACCCGGATTGCGACTTAGAGTCAACTTTATCGGTTTGGAAAATTGCATCGGTATACCCAGTTACCTCAAGTTCTCCATCTCCATAAACTAAGAAAACATCCTTATTCGTCTAAGATACTTAAGGATGTTCTTAACCGCCATCCAGTGACCATTATCTGGATCGGTCTGATAGCGACTACACATGCTCAAGCATAAGAGACATCAGGTCGCGTACATATCATGGCATACATGATCGATCCGACTGCCGAGGCGAATGGTATCCGACTCATGTTGTCTCTCTCATCTTTAGTTTTAGGACACGTGTCCTTAGATAGATAGACACCATGTTACACTGGCAATATTCCCCTCTTGTACTGATCCATGTTGAATCTCTTCAACACTTTGTCAATGTACATGCTCTGGGAGAGTCCAAGCAGCTTTCTTGATCTATCCCAGTAGATCTTTATTCCTAGAATATAGGCTGCTTCTCCTAGATCTTTCATGGAGAATTTTAATGAAAGCCAAGCTTTCACACCGACGTTAACATGGGAACGTCATTGCCTATAAGCAATACATCGTCAACATAAAGGACAATAAAAGTCAGTGCTCTCCCACTAACCTTCTTGTATACACAAGGATCATCTTCGTTTTGAATGAAATCATATTCCTTTATGATCTCAACAAAATGTTGGTTCCATGACCGCGATGCTTGCTTCAGTCCATAAATGATCGATTTAACTTACAAACCTTGTTTGCAAGTTTAGGCACGATAAAACCATCAGGCTGTTGCATATAAACATCCTCCAAATGGTTTCCGTTAAGGAAAGTGATTTTAACGTCCATCTGCCATATCTCGTAATTGAAAATATCAGCAATAGCAAGCATTATCCGAATGGATTTAATCATTGCAACGGGTGAGAAAGTTTCATCGTAATCGACACCATGTCGTTGAAGATACTGTTAGACAGTAATGACCCATAGCGTCACTATTTTGTAAATGATATTGTATTATTGTACAAAATTAACTATGTAGTAATGAAATTGCCTTTTACCGTTTTGTAATTTATTTACTTTGATATATAAATGGTAAAAGTCCCTATGATTAATTCCGGATTGAGATGATATGAGTCAGTATCAATCCATAAAGGTTTAATCATTAAATATCCCTAGTCGTAGTATTATCGAGATTGGACATCGATAATGCGGAATAGACTAGTACTGCACTTGTGCGTGTTGTGAGGGCACAACATCATAGTTCTCATATATTGAGTATTGGATACTTATGCAAGTGCGGTAGGAGGTTGTGTTTTACCGATGGTACGGAAAACAGCTTCGCTCTGGATAGACCCCGCGGAATCCCATTGGTAGTATGTCTGCGTGTCTATGGGAGTCCGCTTCAGGGTAGGTGCATATGGTCTTAAACTGAGACTTGCATCGCTAGTACTTGCGACAATCGATAGACTTTAGTTTGGTCATCCAGGGCTTTAACAGGTTCTGTGTACACCTCTTCTAGGTTTATCGGGAATCGTAGTGTATTGGGTGTGATGTCAAGACGGACGTATCACTTCAGACATATGGAGATGATGATCCGCGCAGGATACAGAACTAGTACTCTATAATGGTTGCAACCATCGGATAATATGACAAGGTCAGGATTATCCGATTCAAGAGACTAGTTGCTTGATGTCCGATATATGTATCGTACGGGGCCTGACACATCTCCAGCCCCAGGCCTTACATGTGATCATCCGATAGTGGATCAGTATACACT
>SKCR01046985.1:0-44844 GCA_019454045.1 Zanthoxylum bungeanum | reverse complement strand
GAGACAGCAGGCAAGTCAGGTGGTAGCTGGCGAGCCAGATAAGTGAAAATACATTGCATAACTTTGATAGGATTGTCACTGTTACACATTACACAAGTCCCATCAAAGTGGGGGCGACTGTAGGCACTGCATTTTTTGCATATAAGTCCCTATGATGAGTCTCATTTGGAGACACTACCTTTTAAGTCACGGAAGTCGCGGGAAACGGACGTCGGAAGGGGAAATTCAGAATAAGTTTTTCATCAGATTCATTTCACAAGTTCACTATTTTCGTTCGTGCTGCGTTCGTGACCATGTTCGAACGTCAATCAAATTACGGGCGTTCGTGTAGCGTTCGAATCGGCGTTCGAACGATGTCGGTATTTCTGGTTTTGCTACTAGCCACACATCCAAGCCCAATTAGCCCACCAAAGCCCATAAAACATATCCAATTGATAAAATACATATTTAACACATGAAAAAATTAAATAAAATCTAAAAATCATATACCAATTTAAAATAAAATCATGCCTAATTAAAATCAATCAAGATATTATATTCCTAACTAAACAAATATCATGCCTAAACAAAACAAATTAAATATATCATATTCCTAATCTAGCCACGACATGTCCCCCAATCAAATATATGAACTTCCTAATTAAGCATAATCTTGTCTCCAATCAATCTTGTGTTTTCCTAACATAATACCAAATCATATCCTCCTTTAATGCACAAATCCATTCATTGTCAAGCAAGGATTCACCCATCCCTTTGTCTATAAAAGAAACACATTGCCAAGACACTTCCCCCTCTCCAATTCACGCACAGACATCAAGAAAAAGCCCTAGTCCTCACGACCAAAAACAAGAACAAGCATCAAAGAATTCTCATTTCATCCCTCACTCTCTATAACCGAAAAAATCAAGCCCCCTAAACACCTCCCTATAGCCGAGAATCATCACCCAAAATAGTCCCCTAACACCACCAAAACTGCATCACCGAAACAGTCACAAAGCCCACTGTAATCACCACAAAACACCCTCCCTGAAACTGCCTAACATCACCGAATAAACTGCCATAAAACCGCATTGCACCTACCGAGAAACAGCAGCCCTGCACCCCTGAAATTACCAAAAAACACACCCAAAATAGTAGCCTAAATATAGCAAACACAGTGACCGCAAATTAGCAGTAAAACAACAGCAAAGCAGCAGCAAAATGAAGCGAAAACGGTAGCTTGAGCAGCGAAACTGCGAGAGAAAATGTTGAACCAGTGAACCGGAGGAGTTGCGGAGCATCCACCCTTCCAACGACCACGTACGGTACTTCCGAGAGTCGACATAAAAGGTTAGACCTGAGGGCACTTTTCGTATTCATTTTTATTCATCTTTTAATCGTTTTAGTTATTTATTTCGTATGAGAGTCGTTCATGGATGCATGTTGTGGCTTTGATTAAAATGGAAAATGTGTCGCCTCTTGTGGTATATAGGATGGAAACCCAGACATAAATTTCGTAGCCGAATCCGAATGGACAGTAGTGCGGTCTGTACTTGGGATACAACTCCACGTACCACTTGAGCAAACGGCGCATATTTTGTTTTATGTTGTTTTCATTCGTTTATTATCCGTTATTTAAATTTTGCATGTTATTTGTTTGTGTAATGATGAGATAAAGCGTATGGGCTTAGTAAGTTGGATTAAAGATCCTCCATTTCGAAGGGTTAAAATCCTTTACCACGATGCTTTGCCGCGCCGAATGACGTATATTCGGTTGAATGTAAGATGTGTTCAATCGGGTATACAAAGTCCGATATCGTTGTCTTTATTTTTATATGCATTATGTCATTAGCGCATGGGCTTAGTAAGTTGGATTAAAGGTCCTCCGTTTCGAGGGGTTAAAACCCTTTACCACGATGCTTCACCGCGCCGGACGACGTATATTCGGTTGAATGTAAGACGTGTTCAATCGGGTATACAAAGTCCAATATCGTTGTCTTTATTTTTATATTCATTATGTCATTAGCGCATGGGCTTAGTAAGTTGGATTAAAGGTCCTCCGTTTCGAGGGGTTAAAATCCTTTACCACGATGCTTCGCCGCGCCAGATGACGTATATTCAGTTGAATGTAAGATGTGTTCAATCGGGCATACAAAGTCTGATATTGTTGTCTTCATTTTTATGTGCATTATGTTATTAGTGCATGGGCTTAGTAAGTTGGATTAAAGGTCCTCTATGTCGAGGGGTTAAAATCCTTTACCACGATGCTTTGCCGCGCCTTGTAGCCCGTTATTATTTATTAGGTGTCATCTATTCACCCGTTCACGTACGTGTCATGTTGTTTACTATTTTTTTTGAGGTCACTACTGTAACCCCGTTCTAACGCGTTTCAGAATGCCGCACGAACGCATGTTTTCTGTCTCAGTTCGTTCAAACGTGTTTACGAATGCTATATGAACGTGAACCTTCTATTTACCGTTCGAACGTGTTTACTAACGCTACTCGAACACGCACGTATTTCCTTTGTTTTATCATGCATCAGGTCTGGTCCCGTTCGAACGCGTTCTCAAACGCTATATAAACGCGAACCTTCTGTTTACCGTTCGACTCGTTTACGAACGCTACTCGAACGTGAATGCGTTTTTTTTTTATCAGGTTCTGCCCCGTTCGAACGCGTTCTCAAATGCTAAACGAACGCGAACCTTTTGTTTACCGTTCGAACGCGTTTTCAAACGCTACACGAACGTGCATATACTGAACTGAGTCATTTTCATCACATGTCATGCATAATTGTTTCTTAGGTGATTTCTCTTGTATCATGTAATCAATCATACTATTTGTATCCTTGCATTTATCTATTTGATTTGTTTATGAGATGGTATTCGAGCATGATTAGTCCGTTAGTATGTTACTTGGTTCTTAAGCATGATTAAGCCTAGTTGGTTGTTCATTTTCAAGCATGAATAGTCATTTATTTTGCGTTTGGAATTTGCATTATGTCTAGGTTGTTCTTTGTTTTCCGCATTATATGATCGAAGTATGTTCATGAGATTGCCGTGTGCTATTGCATGTTCGCCGTTATTCCAATTTGCTTTCATGCGTGATTGTACAATTATTATCTACTAGCATGCCTATGATCGAATGTAATGTGCTTATGACATTGCATGCTAGCCGTATTTATCTTTATGCATGCAAATTTGGATATAGATTATATGCAAATAGGTTGTATGCAAATTGGGACATAGATTATATGAAAATAGATTGTATGCAAATTTGGACATAGGTTATATGCAAACTTAGATATGAGCCTTGTACTTATGCATGCAAACTTAGGAGTAAATTATCCTTGGAAATAAATGTTGCTTAGGCTTGGTTAAATTACCGCACAAATCATTTCATTACAAGTGGCATAAGTAAGGGACCATTCCGAACCCAACGGTTTGAGGTCTTCCATTGCGAGGGGTGAGTGCGGCCTTAAATCTTTATCCCAGTTCACACCGGGTGGCGACTCAATCATTCTCCGGTTTAGTCCCCCATGGGCTACTTCGTACTCCCAACCGGGCCGCGAGGCCGGAACAGCATGCGTCGCCCAATTTCCGTGTCCCACATGTAGTTTATAAATTGAAGGTAATATCATTTAGAAGATCATTTGAGTCTCTCTCTTCTTCTCTTCCCTTTTTCCTTTCAACCTATCATTCTCTCTTCTTATAATAGAGTTATCATCTTAGTAGAATATTATGGATGACCACAACTTGGGTTCATTTTCAAATAATTGGTCATGTGAGAATGTTGTTCTAAGTGGGGAGAGCATCTCCAACAATAGTCACGATTATACAATTGAATTTACTACAGACCAGGTTAGTTATTATCGTTGTCTTATGCATATTTATTTATTTATTTTGAAAGTATAGAAATTATGCATATTTGTTGTTTATACATCTCGTTAATTTTTTATATAGATTTTTGAAAGTAGAGAATATATGATAAATTGAGCGAAAAGAGTTGGTCTAGAAAATGATATTGTGGTAGTGATTAAAAATTATGTCAATTTAAAAGGCGACAAGCTGTTAAAGTGCCATCTTATGTGTGAAAGAGGAGGAAAGTATAAACCGTCATGGTATCTTGTTGATGGGCAATCCATAATAAGGAATACTGGGACTAAAAAATATGAATGTCCATTTGAGCTGTGACGTATTCCAATACCTCCAGACCGCGTTATGTGGGGATTAAAGGTTACTTATGGTTTTCATAACCATCAAGTAGCAGATATATATTGATGGTCATTAGTATCAGTCTAAGCTAAAACCAATAGAGAAACAATTTGTGCTCGACATGGCTAACATCACCGCATCTAGTGAAATTCTTAGTATTTTGAAGGAAAGAGACTCATCAAATACTACGTGAATCAAAAGCATTTACAATACCATTTTCCTAAACAAAGAAGCTAAATGTGGTGGTCTAACTTCTATTCAATATATTTTGCATAAATTAATTAAGAAAAAATACATTCATGATTAACTTATAAATCCAAACACCAACGAAATCAAATATATTATTTGAGTTCATCCTAAAAGCCTAGAGCTATATGTTAACTTTCCGTCTGTGTTGATCTTTGATTCCACATACAAGACTAATGAGAATCAGATACCACTATTTGAGGTTGTTGGTATCATATCCATAACGCGGACTTACTCGCTTATGTTCTCATATCTTAGTAATGAGAGGGAAGAAGAAACACTAAGTATGCAGTCCTATGTTTGGTATGCAGTGTAAATGTAGTCCTATGTTTGGTATGCAGTGGAAATACTTTTATTCATCATGGTACTCCCTTATTAATTCATCAACACAGTGGTCTTACCAGCAAAAATGAGAGGTGATGTGCAATGAGTTTAGACAATTCAAGGGTGTTCTAAATTACCTTTGGGAGAAATGGTTACATTCTTACAGAGATCGATTTGTTTCAGCATGGACTGATACATATATGCACTCGAGGAGCAATTCAAGTCAAATGTATAGTTACTTTATGGCTTGATTATTTCAATTTTGTTTATTATTGTGCTACTTTTGAAAAACACAATATATTTTTCAATTACAAGCGGAGTCTGAAAATTCGAGGCTGAAGTTATATTTGGGAGATATCATGTCATCCCTACAAATATCTTTTGAAAAAAATACACAAGATGTTGAGAATTTTATTTGGGGATATTCAGAAGTCATTCAAGAAATCTCTTAACATTCCATGCCAAACATATTTACATTAAGAGATTTTTAATCAAATGAGGTGTCAGATTCCATTAGAGGCAATGGAGTTAATTTATGCTCAGCTAAAATGCATTGAGGAAACATCTCATCAACTAGCTAGCATGTACAACTGTTTATTCAAAATAATATATGGATTGCCATGCGAGCACGATATTGCCTTCACCTTTCCATTCCAATTCTGATACAGAGTATTGCCACACATTGAAGGAGGTTATCTATGCACTTACATGGGTTAAATTACGATGGAATACGACCTAACATGACATCAGATGTTGTTGAGATATTATATGAGATAGATTAATATATGCGAGAACATATGATATATAGGTTTCTCGATATGACAGATCCATCTCAAAGCATATTTCGAGTCCATTCATACAACATAAAATATAGAGGTCGACCTACAAGCATAGATGAGCAAAACAGACGTCGTATACCTTCTTATGGAGATGCATCCACTTCAGGATCTAGGGTCACTCAACCGCCTGTAATGAATCAAGAGAGAGGGAGTCGTGGAATGGGAACCATGGTTCGCAATACTCAATCAACCCATGACCACACTCCAGTTCCACCGATATGTGATACCTATATTAAGAAATTACATGTGGCATATCAATGTTATATTTCCCACATTGTTGACGCTCAAGCTGATGGTGATTGTGAAATCATAGTAATAGCCGCACTAATCAGGTATGGTAAAAAGGTTGGGGTCAAGTACGATACGACCCTTATTGAAGAGATTCAATAAAATAAGGATTTATATGATCGACTTTATCCATTAAACGATTAGGCAGATAATCTATTATACTTACTGCATTTCTTCAAGTCGTCGGCATCAGAGATACATTGGATGGACTGACGAGTTTAAGAATTTTCATCGCATCAAGGTACAATCTTGTACTGTATACATTTGGTGAGAATTTTTAGAGTTGTTATACTCACTTTCCATTAAGGTCTTATGCAGTTCCAGACCAATAACATCAAGAAATAGCTATTGCTCATGTTGACAGACATTTAGTGCAAGTTTTCTTACACTCTCATTATCATGTACCACCCATCCCAACGTGGAGGTGAAAACATTCATCGTACGAAGCTAAAGGATGAGCCACTCACTATAGGATACGTAATCAATTACGGTACAAAGTATTGGGTATATCACCAAGTGCACCAGTAGGACACTTTGGAGGCAACATATATTAGAATTTGTGTTTTTATATTTTTAAGTGTAACTTTTTATTTTATTACTTGTACTCTTCTCTTAAAATATATTTTTCTAACATACAAGAGAACATTTCTATTATACATAAGTAGTGTTAAATGAATTAAAAAAGAATCATAAAAATTAAATAAATAAATGAACATAAAATAAAAACAATAAATAGAGAATTGTAATATTTATTAAACAAATTAAAAAGAATAGATACATAAAGAGCAAAAAAATATAAATTTAACAAAAATAATAAAAATATTATTTATAAAATAAAATAATTAATTAAATAAAATAAAATAAAATAATTAATTAATTAAACAAAATACATATATATAATATATTTTGGGAAGATGAGTAAATATGCCATTTGTAGGGGGACAATGGGGGGTGGGAAGCACCCCTCTTCTAGTTAGATTTATGTCATAGATATCTCTTAATCAATTAATAAAGAGAGGAAAAATAGTAAAATTCTCTTAATATTTGGTAAAATTAAGGGAAATCCTCTGATGTTTTAAAATTATACGAAACCCTTAATATGAGATTTTGTTATAAATATTTTGATTTTTATTATAAAATATGAGGTAAGGATGGTAATCAGGATATTTTATCCCGAACCGGTCTCGTCACATCTCATCAAAATTATGACTTGAGACGAAAAATTATTCCGAATCCTGATCATTTTTTGAATTGGAAGGAAAAATCATTCGAAATCCTGAATTGAATAGTTAAGGATCTTGAATTATGATCAGTATTTGAGATTTTTTAGATTAAAATTCAAGATTTTTAATCATGAGGGGTTTCTTTTAATTTTAAAATAAAAGATGATTTCGCTTAATTTTAACTAACATCATAAACTTTATTAAAGAGAAGTAAATTATACGTTAATATAATAGGAAAAGGTTATACACTAATGGAGCATTTATATATTCATTAACAAATGGCATGATTTAACAAAGGTTGAATAATACAAATTGGATTTGAACACTTGACATGCATATATATAAATTTATCATTTAAAGTAAATGATGAATACTTTAATTAATTAATTATAATTATCTAAATGTAATAATTGTTATTACATGTAATTAATTATCATTGGTTATCATTAACTGTTCTCAATGTGATTGAGAGTCACAAATGTGCTCAATGTGATTGAGGGTCTGTAATATGACTGAGAGTTGGAAATGATATTATGATCACAATTATAATTGTGCTTAATGTGATTGAAGGTCAAAAATGTGTATGAAATAATTAAGTGATTGAGGTGTGGTAGGGCGACTAAAGTAACTAATATGACTAAGGGTCAACAATGATGGTCGGTAATATGAATGAAGTAACTAATGTGACTATGCTTAATGTGAATAAGGATTTGCAATGTGACTGAGATAACTAATATGATTAAGGGAACTAATGTGACTAACGTCACAAATATGACTGAGAGTTGGTAATGTAATTGCTGTTACAATTGTGACTGTACTTAATATGACTAAGATTTGACAATGTAATTAAAGTCATAAATATGACTAAGTCACACCCACGACTAAATTTTCAGCTACCTAACCGATTGTCACATTATGACTTTGGGTAAAAATATGATTAAAATTAATTATTTGTGACATAAGTAAATGCTATTATGATTGTGGTCAATGTGACTGAAGGTCGACAATGTGATTGAGGTAAATAATATAAATGAATGTAAACAATATGACTGATGCATACATAATACGACTTTAAATTGTGACTGAGGTAAGAATATGACTATAATGAAGATCAATATGAAGTATGTGTGACACAACAACTTTGAGGCTAATTTCGACATTAAATTAGTCCGAATTTGTAAGAGGTTTGTTGAAAATTATAGGTAAGTATATTAAGTATATGTATATTTTTACAAATTATGATTTGAAATATGAGTGTTTGAAAATAGCTATAGATATTTTCTTATAAATGTAAGTTT
Organism: Zanthoxylum bungeanum; assembly: GCA_019454045.1. Classification (NCBI taxonomy): domain Eukaryota; kingdom Viridiplantae; phylum Streptophyta; class Magnoliopsida; order Sapindales; family Rutaceae; genus Zanthoxylum; species Zanthoxylum bungeanum. The sequence goes on along the minus strand of SKCR01046985.1, from coordinate 36,436 downwards.
TTGTCGAAAAATATCGACAAATGATATTGTTTTAAAACTTATGATTTATAAACTAATTTATTTTATGAAACACTATATTTTGGGAGATATTAAAATTTTAAATAAAAAAATATGAACAACAGAATTTAAGCACACACCCCACTGCGGATGATGTGGTGTGTGTTTTTAATTCATTTTTGACATTTATTTTTTATTTTTATTAATTCTGTACCCATTTTGGAAATTTTACTCTCATAACATTTAATGCAAATTTTTAAGTATGCGTGAAGTTAAATAATAAAGATTCTATTCTAATTGGTTTTTTTTTTTTTTTTTTTTTTTTTTTTTTTTTTTTTTAAATAAGAAAAAATATTAATGTATAACACAAATTTTAGGCAGGCATGCATGATGCACGACCATAAAGAAACTTTTAGAGAAAATAATCAAAATCTTCTGTTATTTGTCAAATTTAATCACATTCTTTCTTCTTCTTTTTTCCCCAATATTCATAAAAACTTCATTATCCTTGAATAGATTTTGTTGACTTTTAATTATTTATTTAATTTTTTGAAGTTTCTACTATTTTACCCATTTAAGTAAAAACAACCACAAAACACGCATGGAAAATGAGTCATTTGAACCATACAAAAACTTCTGTCGTTTAATGATATTAAAACAGTCTCGCACAGTTAAAGAACATGGAAAAGAATCCTATAAATTGAAACTTCATATCCTCAATGCTTTCAGAAATTCAAGTAATCCTAATTTCTTTGAGAGACATATAACAAATTTTCGATGGCTTTCTCTTTTAGTTATAGCGTAAATTCTTCTCCCATTTCAATGGTTTCAGATAAGATTTCACAAATTAGCAAGCCAAACTTTATTGAGTTTTCACCTTTGCCAGCTAGCTATCAAAATGGGAGCATTGCTCATGACAATACAATTGTTTCAACTCCCTTGAAGCACTTCACCCAAACGAGACACCCTAGCTTCTCTGTAAGTTTAACTTTTATATTAAGAAAAATGTATTTTGCGTCCCTAATGTTTTCATAATTATCTATTAAGTTACTCAATATATTTTCTTATAGGATGATGGTATTCAAGCTGAACATTCACGGAAATTGAATGTATTGAAGCATATGTTTAAGCAAGTAGGAGGAGATTCTTTTGAAGGACTAGCCATGATTGATTATATTCAACGCCTAGGCATTGACTACCATTTCAGAGATGAGATTGAAGAGATTTTACTAAGGCAGTACGAGGTTTCTTCTACGTATAACGGTTGTCACCTTAATGACCTTCGAGAGGTTTCCCTTCGCTTTCGATTGCTGAGACAACAAGGTTATTATGTGCCTGCAGGTGGGAATTAAATTTGTGTATTCTTAATTTTTTTTTTTTTTTTTAAATTACTGATTTGCATAATTTTGAAAACAGCAATTATTTTTTTCTCTAATGATTGTGAAGCAGATATGTTTAACAACTTCAAGAACGGGGAAGGGACTTTTAACCAGAGTGTAAGTGAAGACATTAGAGGATTGATGGGTTTATATGAGGCTTCACAGCTAAGTATAGGAGGAGAAGATGTTCTTGATGAAGCACGAGACTTTAGTGAGAAGATGCTCAATGAATGCATGACACATCTTGATCACTATCAAGCTCTAGCTGTTAGGAACACGTTGAGGCATCCGTATCACAAAAGCTTGCCAAGATTTAGGGCCAAAGACGACGTTTTCCTTTGCAATTTCCAAGGTGAAAGTGGATGGATGCTGCATGTTTTGAAAGAAATAGCGATAAAAGATTTCAATATGGTACAGTACTTGCACCAAAAGGAGATTGTTGAAGTATCCAAGTAAGTCTTTTTTTTTTGGAGGAAACATGATTGATTATGTTCTTATTGCTAGAATAATCCTATTATTATTTTCTCTCCCACTTATATGAGTGAGGTTCAAATCTCTTGTTTAATTAGAATACCTTGCACATTTTTAGATGGTGGAAAGACATTGGTTTGGCTAAGAAGTTGGAGTTTGCAAGAGACCAACCACTTAAATGGTATATTTGGTCTATGGCCTGCCTCACAGATCCAAGCTTTTCAGATCTAAGAGTTGAGCTCACAAAACCCATATCCCTCATCTACGTTATTGATGACGTTTTTGATGTTCATGGGACTCTTGATGAACTTATTCTCTTCACAGAAACTCTTAATAGGTATGCATGCATATATAAATATTATGAATAAAGATTGGTTGAATCACACACGTGATAAAAAGGATCCATACTCTTAGAACACCAGGACTTTTCTCAATTTTAACTTTAAACGTGTGTGTATTTCTCTTTAACAAAACTCCTAATATTGATTAAGAAATAACTTATTCTAGATGGGATGTTGCTGCTATGGATCAATTGCCAGAGTACATGAAGATATGTTTTAATGCTCTTAACGATATTACTGACGAAATCAGCAATAAGATCTATGAGGAGCATGGCTATAACCCCGTACAGTCCCTGCGGAAGGCGGTATGAACTTTATCTAGATTCATATATAGTTGGTAGAAGAAATTATATATGAGAGATGGCCACATGCACTAACACTTTCAATCTAATTTTGACTGCCACAGTGGACGAGTTTGTGCTATGCATTTCTAGAAGAAGCGAAATGGTTTGCTTCTGGACACATGCCTACAACTGAAGAATACTTGAAGAATGGGATTGTTAGTTCAGGAGTACATGTGGTTCTAGTTCACATTTTCTTTCTCCTAGGCCATGGTATAACTAAAGAAACAGTCCAGCTTCTTGACAACAACCCGACCATAATATCATCAACCGCAACAATCCTTCGGCTCTGGGATGACTTGGGAAGTGCAAAGGTACCCTAAAACAGTAACCCTTTACTTCTTTCTACTAATTAATATCTTGCGTATGACTCATAAATAATGGATAACTTATAGTATATTTGAAAATGCTTAAAATCATATTAAAAATAATTTCTAAAGATTAAAATGATTTCAGATATCTTGATAATAGATTGGAAAGCCCTAATTAAATAACATTTTCAAACTGACAATTGAAGGCAGAAAGACTTGAGCCACAGGATAATAATTAAAGTTGTCTTGAGAAGAAGGGAGAAAAGAATCAAGCATTATTACGAAACTGTAATTACTGGATTGATACTGGCAATTAGTAAATGACGAAGGGACCTTAAATTATTGCTATTGCATTTTGGCAATTGGCATGCATCATGCTGATGGGTCCCTGGTGAAAAATGATCTGATGATGATGATAGCAATGGCGAAATGGCATCCACATAAAAAATGAGATTCCATAAATAAGTGTAGTTCACCTGTCAGAGTTAGCATACTGCTTTTGCTTTTTGGCAGACAGTATGCTGATGGGTCCTAGTTGAAACATCTGATGATGATGATACAAGGACTACTTGACATCCACATAAAAAAATGAGACTCCAATAATAAGTGTGTATATTCCTGTGTTTTTAATTATTTATGTTTTTATATGTTACATTTCAATGAGAGACAATAAGAAGAAAAAACAATGAGAGGGTCCTAATTTAATTTGGAATTAGGATTTCATAATGTCAATGGGATTATAATGAAAAAATTATAAATTTAAACAGGTTAAATTAATTTTCTGTAAATAATTGAGGTGAAAAACTTATATAATACCGTCTCTATAGGACTATTCAATTAATGAATGACATGTGTTCCAATTATTTTGAGAATAACCAATCAAAATAGAGAGAAAAATAATTGAAACATATGTCATTAATTGATTAGATGATCCTATAGAGACCATCCCTATATAAGTTGTTCTGATAATTGATAGGGCTGAAATATAAACTTTATAAAGAAATTAATTGACTAAATTTTAATCACGACACTTATATTTTCTAGAAGAGATCCGATATTTTTCAAAAAATATACTTACTAGGCCACAGCATATATAGGTTCGCCCACATAGTTAATAGAAAAATTATCTGGTAATTTTTGACTTTTTTATTGCAGGACGAGAATCAAGATGGTAAGGATGGATCTTACCTCCATTATTACATGAAGGAACATCGACACTCTACTGTCGAAGAGGCAAAAACAAGTGCTATGCATAAAATTTCAGATGCATGGAAGCAACTCAACAAAGAATGCCTCAACCCAAATCCATTTTCGGCATCATTTACAAGGGCTTCTCTAAATCTTGCAAGAATGGTCCCCTTGATGTATACCTATGATGACAACCAACGGCTACCAAGCCTCGAGGAGTATATGAAGTCTTTACTATTTGAAACCATACCTACTCAAGGGGTATATTAATATGTTAAGCTCTTTTTAAAATAATGAAAAGCATTATGTGGCTCAAATAAGTTAAAATGAGAGTTGGGCAACATTCATTTTATTAGTGAGCTTTTATTATGATAATATTGAAAATTCTTAATTATCTTAGGTTCTGATCCTATGCAGAATTAAAAACAATATTTTAAGACAAGTCTTAAATAGTGTTTCTATGGATTTCCTAACAAGCACCCTTAATTCTAACGGCAGTAATATATCAATGTAAAATATTAAATCAATACATGAAATAAATTCAATCACACAAATCAACACAGTAATTTGTTGATGAAGTGGAAAACTCTTGCGAGTAAAAAACCACTTCGAGTATCTTGGCTACCAGTCCAAATCCATTATAATAGAGAATAACTTACAGCGATGGTAAAAGACCTATTGCGATAACTCCACCGACTCTAATACCTCTAGACTGCAAGAACTCAAGGAACTCCTCAAGTCCGCACACCACGATTTTCTTCAGAACCTCTGAAGTCTCTGAATGAATCAACTCTGCAGCTCTGAATGCCGGTACTCCGACTGCCAATCTTCCTCTTAGAGAACTTTGAAGGGTTAGGAAGTTGGGTTGTTTATTTTGATGGTTTATTAAAGTTCTATATCACCAGGAAACACGAAGACAAGAGATTCAAAGAAGTCTTCAAGGTGATGAACAAGTAGGTTGAAAGCTATGAAGATTTTGTCGCTTAGAGAAATATTTTTCATCCCTAGGGGAAGGTGGCTACATGTTCTTTATATATGTAGGGTAAAAAGAGAGGCTTCCTAATACCAAATTAGGTTAAAAATACGTCCAAAATAACTTAGTTCCGCACGGGTTCGAACGCCACTCGAACGCTCCATAAACGCATGCTCTTTGGAAAGGTTCGTTTGAACGCTTACTCGAACGCACCACGAATATTTGCTCTCTGGAATGTTTCGTTCGAATGCTTACTTGAACAAACCTCAAACGTTTGCTCTCTCGAATATTTCGTTCGAATCCAACAGCAAACGTGCCGCTAACACCACTCATTCGAATGTCTATACGAACGAGACACTAACGAAATTGCTCTACCTTTGCCAAATACCAGTCTAATTGCTCCAAGGTCTTCAAGACTTATTACAACTCAATTGAACTTATTTTGTTTTGGACATTGCCAATAAAAATAAAACTAACAATCACCCCATTTGGCATTCTGTGACAAAACACTACCTAATACAATGACTACAGTAAAAGACCCAAAAATAAAAATAGCCAACTACCAACAATCAAGACAATGATTTATTACAATAAGACTCGATCTATTGCCTAACCAAGTAGTCTTAAAATCAATGTCACCTTAGTAAATAACCTGTTTACCTGAAACATCCACAAACAAGAATATACCGTCAAAAACACAGGGATTATAAAGAACATATAAAGCATTGATAAAACTCATGCATGTACAAGTAAATGGTATATACCCTACTCCCCCTTAATCTTATTAAAACAGAGATATCAAATGGATATACTACGACTCCAAAATTCACAAGTTACTAAACTACTCTCCCTCTTTTTGTCACGAAATGACAATGAGAAAGGTACAAGGGTAAACAACACATGCAAGTAATACTTAAATAGAAAGTATTCCCCTCACTAACAACTCTACTAAGTTAATACAAAATCATACGGGAAGTAAACACTCTTAGAGATATGCAAAAAAATCTGTATGCAGAAACTTGATGCACACACAGGCACACAATAAGGTAAAAATCAAAATCAATAAAATTGACTGAAATGACACTTCAAGCAAGTACAATGATACCCAGTCAGTGTTCAGCTGTTTATGACATGAGATAATATGCATCATTTTAAATTTTTTTAAATACTACAGCGTGCATATGACATAAACACAACATCATAGTAAGTACTTGCATGAAAAATAAGTGCACAATGAATCAAGACTTAAGACCTTATTTTATGAGTGATACACAACCAAATAAATCCCATCTCTTAATGTGTTCAAACCTGGCACCACTAGGACATGTAAATAAGCAACATTGGTTACATGCTATAACATTCTCCTCATAAATAAGATGAGCTCATAATAAAAACTCTTTTGAGTGAAGGGATTTTGCCCTTATCTTTTGATGTTTGGCCCATTGGCTTTTTTGTATTTGAGTCTCATGTAGTTTATTATTTATTTTTTGTTTACTTTTGCAAGGGGATATCACAAAGTCATCTAGTCAAAGGTCACACTATTTAGTGAGCAAAGTATGGTAGAGATTAGATTACTCGTCCAAAAACTTATACTTGTGACCAAGCCTTGACTATAAGAAAACATGTATGTAAAGTACAAACACAAGATATATCGAGGGTTTTTATCACACACACTCATGCACATAGAGCATCAAGAAAAATAAATATATATCATACATACCATGATCACATGCAATAAGCTTTTCATGCTCTAACAAGCCAGAAAAATATTTTTGGTCTTTTTCATTTTCTATTTTTTTTTATTTTTCAGTTTTAACACCCATAAAAAAAAATCTACAGACACACCATGGCTTGTCAATATCCAATGATACATAGAGTTGTATCCCGAGTGCAGATTATACTATCGTCCATTCGGAATCGGCTATGAAATTTATGTACGGGTTTCCATCCTATATACCAAGGGATAAATAACAAAGAACAACACACGCTCATATGCAATAAAAAAAATAAACGTGCAAAAATATAAAATAAACGCATACACACATGCAATGGGAAAACAAATGCTACTTCTGAGAAGAGTTACACCGAAGGGAACTCACATCATGACTTTCAGGATTAAGGCATTCAGAAGTAGATGAGAAGTCATCTTGCTTCCTCAACCAAACTGTCTTAGGAATCTCTTCCACTTGAGAATTTCTAGTCAACGCAACAAGTTTCTCACTAAGGAATTGTGCTTGTTTGGTTAATGCAGAAACTTGAGACACTAGATTTGATAAATCAAACCTAGATGGTACACACTTAGGCCTTTTCCTATGTTTGTGTAGCATGAAGCATTTAGGCCTAATGTGTCATGCCTTGCCACAATAATGGCAAACAGACACAAACCTCGGATGAGAGCGAAGTTTACCTACCATACATTTAGATTGAGGTTGGGTCACAAGACGAGAAACATCATGAGTAATCACATGACTACATTCAACATGCTTCTTGCCTAAGTCATATTTAGGAGGGAAAGATAGAGCTCTAGATGATGACGCCTTATCGCAATTAGGCTCAACACTAATCCCTAACATGCGGGCTAGTTTTTTATTCCCACTAGAAAATACAGACAACTGGGTTCTAGCATCTTCAAGTTCAGTTTCTAAGGATTGGACCCTATCAATTAGCCCATTATTCTTCTCCTCAAGGTCATCAATCATCACAAGGTTTGCTCAAACTTAGTTTGAGCTTCATTATTTTCTAGCTGTATTTCCTTCAGCTTCTTATTGACCTCTATATTCATCTTTTTGATAGCTAAATTTTCATTAAATAATTCAGCATAAGCTACCTGAAGACTATCCTCATAAGCAGACTCATTATGGGGAAAATCAGATCTAGCATCTTCATCACTAATAATATCATCTCTCTCACCTGACATACTAGCAGTAAAGGCCATAAAATTGCTCTTGTCTTTTGAAGACTCGTCAAAAGTATAGCCACATTCTGAATTACTAAGAGAGGTTGCCATGACTTTCTTACCTTTAGCTTTAAGGTATGTGGGATACTCAGATCTAATGTGCCTGTACCCTTCACATTCATGAGATTGGATACCACGAGATTTGCTACCACTATCCTCTCTAGACTCTCTTCTACTATGCCAACTCTTTCTAGGCATATCATCCATATCTCTATCACTGCTACGACCACTATTTTTAAGCTTAAGAAATTTCTTAATTTTTTTTGCAAACATGGCCAAATCATGATCCGTGAGGCTATCACCATCATCACTTAACGGATCATGAATAACTTCCATCGCTATCTTCATCGCTATAGTTTTTGGCTTTATATAACCAGAAAGTTTCTTCTCATAAACGTTCAGTTTTCCTACAAGGCCTTCTAATTTAAGCTAATCCAGGACATTGCTTTCCTCGATGGCAGTTATCTTAGGTAGGAACTTTTCAGGCATGGATCTAAGGATTTTCCTAACTACCTTATTGGTAGGGATAGTCTCACCCAGGTTAAAGCTTGAGTTAACCATGTCGTTAATCTCAGCATAGAACTCATCAAAGGTCTCATCATCTTTCATTTTGATGACCTCAAACCTAGTAGCAAGATCTTGGAGTCTATTATTTTTAACAGATATTGTGCCCTCATGCACAGTCTGAAGGATGTCCTAAGCATCATTGACTATCTCACACAAAGTGATTCTCCTAAATTCGGTCGAGCAAACAGCACCATGAATGACATTAATTGCCTTGCTGTTCCTATTGCTATCTTCAAATTCATCCTTGGTCCAAGTCAGTTTATCCTTAGGGGAAGAGACCCTATCAACCATAACCATGAGAGGTTTTCACCCGTATTTTACTATCATTCAGACCCTCTAATCTAAGGATTTAAGGAACGCTCTCATGCGAACCTTCCAATATAAATATTCAGTCCCGTCAAAGAATGAAGGACAATTTAAGGGTTGACTAGGTTCCATAGCTAAACGGGTCAAGGATCGCGGTTAGTCTCTGATACCAATTGAAAATTCGTAACTATCCTAGGTTCTGACCCTATGCTGAATTAAACATAATATTTTAAGATAAGTCCTAAATATAATTTCTATGGATTTCCTAATAAGCAAATTAATTCTAACAGCAGTAACATATCAATGAAAAATATTATATCAATGCAGGAAATAAATTCAATCACACAAATCAACACAGTAATTTATTGATGAAAAGTGGAAAACTCGTGCGAGTAAAAAACCACTCCGGGTATCTTGGCTACCAGCCCAAATCCACTATAATAGAGAATAACTTACAAAGATGGTAAAATACCTATGGTGGCAACTCCACCGGCTCTAATACCTCTAGACTACAAGAACTCAAGGAACTCCTCAAGTCCGCACACCATGATTTTCTTTAGAACCTCTGAAGTTTTGAGTGAATCAACTCTGTAGCTCCAAATGCCGTAACTCCGATTGCCAATCTTCCTCTTAGAGAGCTCTGAAGGATTAGGAATTTAGGTTGTTTATTTTGATGGCTTATCAAAGTTCTATTTCACGAGGAAACACTGATAAGTGCGGTTTATACCTACTTATTCTGGCAATCTTAGCTTATTATTTTGTTAGGTTCCGTGTCATTTTTAATGTATTTTGTAGTTTCTTTATGTTTTATTTCTAGGAAGCATTGGAACATGTATCGTAGGGCAATTTGACTTGTTTTGGGACCCTACGGATGCATCGGAAGCATGCGGGAAGAGCGAAAAATGCATAAAACTGCATCTAGAAATTGTGTCTGGCGTCGCGATGCCCCTTCAGCACTTACGTATATATTTCCCGTGAGTTCAGTGCCGTGATGCCACTTTCCGACCCCGCGACGTTGTGGCAGATACCCAAAAACATCAATTTTTAGGGTTTTACATGCACAAGAACTCCATGATTTCCCTATAAATACATAAGTTCATCTAAAAACCTAAAAGGAGGCTAATACACAATATAAAGACTCAAAACACATATTTTAAAGAGATCCAAGGAGGAAGATTGAAGAACGACAAGAGGAGATGAATGTAGTGACGTCCGAAGGTGAATGGATTCGATTCAGGTTTTATCATTTAGTTTCTTTCTTCAATTTTTAATGATTTCCATTATGTTCATGACATTACTTCTATTTTTTTATTATTTGGTCATGAACTAACTCCAAAATTCTAGATGATGATGTAGCCAATGCTTAAACCTATGTATTATTTGTCAGTTTGATTTTTATGAAGTTATAATTCAGTTTATTTATATTCTCTTGTGTTTAATGTTTCTTATTTGTTGGCCACAAATTGAGATGATGAATGTTTAGAATCTATTGCTCGGGATAGGGATTTTGAATAGGATTAGAGAATATAACCTAGGAGTTTTATAGAATTCGGGAGAATCTATAATTCCTTTGAAGTCATTAACACAGAATCACAGAGCGTAATGAATTGTTAATTACTAGATTTTTATATGGATATCGAAGTCTTTAATTGATAATATTTTCACTATTGCTCAGGAGAGGAAGTGGAATACTTTAGGATTCTTGACTTATAAACAACGCAACTGAATAAAGATTGAATGACATGACAAATACATAGGGGATAACTAGGTGAAATTAGACTTTAGAATCTCTCTATTCATTGGATTATCTTTATCAAACGTTTAATTATCTCGTTTCTTTAGCTTTTAGTTTTGATATTAGTTTAATTTCAACCTATAGTCTTTCTGAATAAAGTTAGGATTATCAATTATAGTACTTAGTGTGAGTTTAATACAATCCCTTTGGGTTCGATACTCTCTCACTTATCTTTACTAAAACCTGACACCGTACACTTGCAGTACGATATAAAATATTGCAATACGTTTTTGGCGCCGTTGCCGGGGATTATTAATTTAATTCACATTAATACTATTACCAACTAACTTTAATTTAGATTTTTATTTTTATTTTATTATTATTTTTCTTGTTATTTTTATTTTGGTATTTTTCTGTCTTTATGTGCTTCAGTGAATGTGAAGATCCACAAGTCTCGACTTTATAACATCCCCAGCTCAGGAATGTTATCGGCATGCAACTGATCCCACTGTCACATAAGCCTCTAACTCATTAACTATAATACTTGCTTGTATCTCTATGCTATGTAACATTCATTAAATCACACATACAATTTGTATACTTGAATCCGTTAGAGTTAAAAATCATAAATGGAAACTCATGCATATATATATATATATATATATATATATATATATATATATATATACATGAACTAACATAAATACAATATGTCAATGACATCACTTATGTCAATAATACAACAAAATGACTCCACAGAAGACTACATTCTAGATGAATATAGCTCTGGAATGATGGACCCGATGACTAGTGACTGCAGTGTAACACTCATCCTCGAACTGGGTCTCCAAAAAGGCACATGGCTCACCAAAAAAGAGTGTCCTGCAAAAGAACTGGGAAGTGGTGGGGTGAGTCTAGAGGATCTCAGTGAGTGGAGCTACAAAAATAAGAAAACAAGTTAGAACATCATAAGAAACCGTTTATACTTAAGGGTTTTCTGGAAACTTTTTAAAACTCGTACTTTTCTTTTATCTGAAAAATATTTTTCTGAAAACTTTTAGAAAAGATGATTGGTACTGTAGAAAATTGGACGCATGGGGGTGTTACATATCGCCGTCCCCCCATGTGCCTAACTAGGCTAGAAGTGAAAATCCATGACGTTGGGGCGTTACGTATCGCCGTCCCCCAAAGCATGCCACCACTGCCTCTGAAACTGGTAGTATTGGGGCGTTACGTATCGCCGTCCCCAAAGCCACAAACTAGAACTGGGGGTGCGGATCTATGATACCACCCAAGCTCTGAAACTAGGGTCTAGGGGCGTTACGTATCACCGTCCCCATAGCCCTGGTCTACATGTGCACACGGTCTCTGTCCATCAATTCCAACTGTGCCAAGTTACATACTACGGTGAGTTTTTCCCTCATTCCCGAAAAATATATAAATAATGTTGATAAACTTTTAATTCTTTAAATCAAATCTCAGGAAATATGTATCTGAAAACTAAACAAGGCTAGCGCCATAAAACTTTTAAAAGTAAGTTTTGAAATAAATCTTAATATGAAACCAATAATTATAAAATCAATTTGCAAGATAATAAATCTCCACTCATAGATTTGAAGTCCGACTAAGCTTTCTTTACGTCACTGGGGGCGAGCGCGGCTCCTGTCGAGTATTTATAAAATATTCGACGTTAGAATTAACAACTATAAAATACGATTCATAATCAAATAAAAGTCATTAATCTAATTGGATTCCTCATTAGAACTTTTTTATCTCTCCAATGGATTGTAAAAACAACACCCCGACTCTTGGTTATGCGTTCGTCTTCCTAAAAAATTATGTTTTCTACTCGGCACATCGTGACGCAGCACAAGCGACGCGTAGCTATTTTTCTGGGCAGATTCTGCCTCTTCATGAACAGCCCCAAAAATCCATTTCCATACAATCTCAATCAAATACTACATCCACAACACATCCAAAACATGAATTATCATCACATAACACTCCAACTCATCTCATTTCACCCAAAAATTCATCATTCTACTAAACCCATAAACTTGAAAAACCAATCTAAAGTTACCCCAAAAGCCCCATTTCTTTAACATAACCCATCCTAACATCATCCCCATCAACCCAACAATATCATTCAGTCATTTAATCACCAAAATACAAATCATAAGAATTTTGGGTTAAGAACTCTCACCTTGTTTCAATCTTTTTCTTCTTTCACAAAGCACCAAGGGTCTTCTTTTTCCTTTCTTAGAAATTAGCTTAAGTGGATTTCTTTATTATCTTCAAATTTTGTTGAGGAAAAACAACTCTCTCTCTCTCTCTCCATTCTCTTCCTCTATCTCACTTACATGACCAAGAAATTAGAAATGAAGAAGTGTTTTTCCTTCTTTTGTTATTTAATTCCTAATTTATCCATTTTTCTAGAAAAGTCTAGGTAAGTTATTGTTGTTGGGCTTGGGCTTGTTTCTTTTCTTTTTTCTTTTCTTTCTTTACTTATTCTTTTGTTTTATTTTGGTGTTGGGCCTTTAAGGGATGAAGAAACTATAGACTTGCAATTACTTAAAAGTTTATTAATTCTAATTGACTTGGCTTGAAAATAATTAATTGTTCATTATTTCTAATTAACTTCTGAAATTACTTACTATTTTGGGAAAGAAAACCTAGGCGTCCCTAACCGAGCAAAACTATTTGGGGTCGTTACAATTTCTCCCCCTTAACATGATTCGTCCTCGAATCAAAATGCTTTAAGGATATCAAACATACTTGCATCCGCGAAGAGTTGGGGATATTGCTCTCTTATGATTCTTTCCGGTTCCCATGTAGCCTCTTGATCTTTGTGGTGCTGCCAATTCACCTTGACTAAAATAATCCATCGAGATCGTAGCTTCTTTATCTCTCTACCCACAACAGCTATCGGTTGCTCCGAATAAGATAAGTCTTGATGGATATCAACTGACTGAGGCTCCAACACATGAGATTCATCTCGCAAGTACCTTCGTAACATAGATACATGAAAAACTGGATGTATCTTATCCATACTGGGTGGAAGCGCCAACTCATAGGCTCTTCCTCGAACTCTACATAGTATCTCAAACGGCCCAATAAATCTAGGACTAAGTTTACCCTTCTTACCAAATCTCATGACTCATTTGAAAGGAGACATTTTAAGAAACACCAAATTCCCTGCTTGAAACTCCAAATCCTTCATCTGATGATCTGCATAACTCTTCTGATGACTCTGAGCTGTATTCAATCTCTCTCTGATCAACTTTACTTTTTCCACGGCATCTTGTACCGAATTTGGTCCTAGCAGTTCCCGTTCCCCGACTTCAAACCATCCCACTTGGGACCTACACTTCCACCCATACAATGCCTCGAATGGCGCCATCTAAATACTTGCTTGATAACTGTTATTATATGCGAACTCTAAGAGGGGTAAGTACTGATCCTAACCACCCTCAAAGTCGATCACGCAGGATCGCAACATGTTTTCCAAAGTCTGTATGGTGCGCTCTGACTGACCATCGGTCTGCGGGTGAAGAGTTGTGCTAAAGCGCAATTGTGAACCCAAAGCCTCATAAAATGACTGCCAACACTTAGAGGTAAACAGAGAACCTCGATCTGAGACAATTGAGATAGGAACCCCATGTAACGACACTATATCGTCAAGGTACAATTTGGCATACTGAGCTGTGGTAAAGCTAGTCTTCACTAGAAGGAAATGAGCTGATTTCATTAATCTATCTACAATCACCCATATAGAATCACAACCCTTTGAAGTATGCAGGAGCCCTACAAATAAATCCATGGTGATTCTCTCCCATTTCCACTATGGAATCTCCAAACTCTGTAACTTTTCTGCCGGCCTTTGGTGTTCCGCTTTAACCTGCTGACAAGTGAAACACCTGGTGACAAATTCAGCTATATCCATTTTCATGCCATCCCACCAATACAGATCTTTAAGATCGTGATACATCTTGGTAAGCCCATGATGCATAGAGTAAGATGAAGTTTGGGCATTCTCCAGTAACGAGCATCTCAACTCTAGAACTGGAGGCATAAGAATTATATTTTTCTTCCTTATGACGCCTTCAGTATCTACATGATACTCATCCTTAGTGCCTTTCTATAATGGGCATCCAATCCACTGCACTTCAGGATCTGCTTCCTGTACAACTCTAATTTCATCAACAAGAGTAGACCTGACTTGAATCTGAGCCAAAAACCCTCATTGTGCTGTCATCTGAAAATTCACTTCATCCAGCATACAACTCTGCATCTGTTTAACTAGGTGCCACCTCTCCACCGACAAGTGAGCTAAACTTCCCATCGATTTCCTGCTCAAGGCATCCGCAACAACATTTGCTTTACCAGGATGGTATTAAATGGAACAATCATAGTCTTTTAATAATTCCACCCATCTCCTCTACCTCAGATTAAGCTCCTTCTGGCTCTGAATATACTTGAGGGTTTTGTGATCGGTAAAAATCTCAAACTTTTCACCGTATAAATAATGTCGCCATATCTTCAGAGAAAAAATTATCGCAGCCATATCCAAATCGTGAGTGAGGTAATTTTTCTTATAAGGCTTCAATTGCCTAGAGGCGTAAGAAATTACTTTCCCTATTTGCATCAATACACAACCTAGGCCCACTCTGGAAGCGTCACAATACACTGCAAATCCTCATGATCCTGCTGGCAGTGTAAGAATAGGAGCAGTAGTTAATCTACGCTTGAGTTCTTGAAAACTCTTCTCGCATGCGTCAGACCACTCAAACTTTACATTCTTCTGAGTTAGCCTTGTTAATGGAGCAGCTAATCTGGAGAAATACTCCACGAATCTTCTATAATACCCATCTAATCCCAAAAAGCTACGAATCTCCGTTACACTATTTGGTCGATGCAAATTCTGAATAGCTTCAATCTTCTGAGAATCTACTCCAATCCCTTCTTTGGACACCACGTGCCCCAAAAACACCACACTACTTAACCAAAACTCACACTTCGAGAACTTAGCATATAACTTTTGTTCCCTCAGTGTCTGCAATACCTGATGCAAATACTCCGCATGCTCCTGCTCACTACGCGAATACACCATAATATTGTCAATGAAAACTATCACGAACTGATCTAGAAAAGGTCTGAACACCCTGTTCATCATATCCATAAATATTGCAGGGGCATTGGTTAGGCCAAAAGATATTATTAAGAACTCATAATGCCCGTATCTGGTTCGGAAAGCCGTCTTCGGAACATCACTCTCTCTAATCTTCAACTGGTGATATCCTAAGCGCAGGTCAATTTTTGAGAAATACTGTGCCCCATGTAACTGATCGAATAAGTCATCAATCCTCGGCAGTGGATACTTAATCTTGATCGTCACCTTATTCAACTGCCGATAATCTATACACAATCTCAGTGTTCCATCATTCTTTCTCACAAATAACACTGGTGCACCCCACGGAGATACACTGGGGCGAATAAAACCTTTGTCCAACAAGTCTTGCTACTGCGCCTTCAATTCTCTGAGTCCTGTAGGAGCTATCCTATATGGAGGAATCGATATAGGTTGCGTCCCGGGCAAGACATCTATACAAAACTCAATCTCCCTACCCATGGTAATCCTGGAAACTCGTCAGAGAACACATCAGGATACTCCTTCACCACCGGAATCTATTTGAGATCCTTATTCCCAATTCTACTATCAGTCACATAAGCCAAATAACCCATACTCTTCTTCTGAAGAAACTTGAATGCCTGAATCGCTGATATTAAATTGTGAGGCACCTATGTCCGATCTCCCTGATAAACTTTTAACGGTCTACCAGGAACGCGCAGGGTAACAGTCTTCTCCATACAATCTAATACCACATGGTGCTTAGCGAGCCAATCCATCCCCAAAATAACATCAAAACTCAAAATGCCCAACACCACCAAATCGACATAAGAAAGGTACCTGTCAATGTCTATGGAACACTACCTTAGACCTTATGTAACTTCTATGGGGTCTCCTACTGGTGTAGCTATAACAATGGGAAAGTCTAAAGGCTCAACGTTCCTACATATCTGAGCGACAAAACAATGTGCCACAAAGGAATGTGTAGCTCCTGAATCAAATAATACTCTTGCTTATGCGGAATCAATCAATAATGTACCTGTGACCACCACATTAGATGCCCGAGTCTCCTAGGGAGTAAGAGTATACACCATGCCCTGAACTTTTTAGGAAGAAGCCTATCCCCGATCACTAACTGGCTGATCCCTTCCACCATCTGTCTATCCTATACTCACTGGCCATTGCTCTCCACCTCCTATATTTATATTAGGTTGTGGCTGAGGCATAGATGGGGCGACACCAAAAGATGGTAACTATTCTGCCGGCACCGGACAGTCCCTCTTCAAATGACCCTTATGTCCGTAACGATAGCAACACTTGCTCTCTGATCTACAAGTCCCTGTGTGATCTCGTCCATAAATAGAACATTGCGGTAAGGTTTGCCCAGGCTGGGCCACCGAGGGGGAGGAAATTGCACGAGAAACACCACTCTGAACTGACCTACGATCCTGACCCCCTTGAACTGACCAATATCTCTGTGTGCTTTAGGTGGAGCTAACATCTGCTGCTGTCTATTAGGCTCACTCTTTTGATGACTCACCTTCTCCTCTAATCTAGGTCTCTTTCGAGACTCGCTCTCCGCTTGCCTCTCTTTAATCCGTGCCTCAAACTGCAAAGCATCATCTAAAACTTGGTTATATGTAGTTGTTTTCGTAAAATGAATGGAGTGAAACAAGTTGTCTCGAAGCCTGTTTACAAATCTCTTCACCTTCATTTCCTCAGTACTAATCAGATGAGGAGCATAGTGGATAACCGTGTGAACCGTATGTCATACTCAGATACTGTCATCTGCTCACTCTGTACTAGTTGCTCAAACTCACGGGCCCTAGCATCTTTGATACTCTATGGAAAAAATCTAGACATAAAGGCTGTACTGAACTCAGCCCATGACAGATGAGGGGAATCTCGTCGCCTACCGTCTCGAAAAGACATAAACCATGTGTTGGTAATATCTCTCAATTAAAAACTGACCAGTTCCGCTACCCTTTCCAGAGAGCATCCCAAAGCTGTACATATGTGATCTGACCCCTCAATAAAACCACAAGGATCTAAAGAGGTCTCTACTCTAAAAAACATGGGAGGATGGAGCTTTCGGAAATCATGTAGTGATACTAGCAGCTCTTGCCGCTGCATAACCTGAACTGTCACTAGAGGCGGCTCATGAGGTACAACAAAAGGTCCGGCTCGGTATGTAGTGGGGTCTGGTATATTTGGAGGGGGTACTGTTTGGTGAGCCATGGGTACTCCCACCGGTGGTGGTGGAACGGGAACGGTAGGTTCTGCAGCTCTAGGCCATGGGCCTTGTGGTTGCAGCCGGTGGGTAATCAACTAGGCCAAAGGTGCTACTGACTGTTGTATCCACTGGGGCAACTCTACCTTCCCCTACAACACTCTCATGAACAGAATCCACTCTCTGCCCCCTATTTGGCTCAGGGGGAGGTACTGTTGATCTCTGATCTCGGTCTATGCCTTGAGACGCCATTCCACGCTGGGGTTTACTCCTAACTCCGGTTCTTCCCATGGGTGGCATGGATATCTAAGAAATTAAGAAAGCAAATGAAACGGTCAATTACATGTAAAGGAATTTTAAATAATTCAGGATGACTCATAACTCGAGACAATGTTACTAGAGTAAACAGCCACTCATATATAGTAGTACCCCAGGTATACCACATATACAAGCCATTGCTACTCCCTTACAGCATTCATTGACTCCCTAGACCATGCTCTGATACCATCTTTGTAACATCCCCAGTTCAGGGATGTTACCGGCAGGCAACAGATCCCACTGTCACCTAAACCTCTAACTCATGAACTAGAACACTTACTTGTATCTCTATGCTATGTAACATTCATTAAATCACACATGCAAACAGTATACTTGAATCAGTTAGAGTGCAAAATCATAAATGGAAACTCATGCATATATATATATATATACACACACACACACATATGAACTAACGTAAATACAATATGTCAATGACATCACTTGTGTCAATAATATAACAAAATGACTCCACAAAAGACTACATTATATATGAATATAACTCTGGAATGATGGACCTGACGACTAGTGACTGCAGTGAACACTCATCCTCGAACTGGGTCTCCAAAAAGGCACATGGCTCACCAAAAAGAGTGTCCTGCAAAATAACTGGGAAATGGTAGGGTGAGTCCAGAGGATCTCAGTGAGTGGAGCTACAAAAATAAGAAAACAGGTTAGAACATCATAAGAAACCATTTATACTTAAGGCTTTTCTGGAAACTTCTTAAAACTCATACTTTTATTTTATCTGAAAAACATTTTTTTGAAAACTTCTGGAAAAGATGTCTTTGGTACTGTAGAAAACTGGAAACATGGAGGCATTACGTATTGCATCGCCTTCCCTCCATGTGCCTAACTAGGCTAAAAGTGTAAATCCATGACTTTGGGGTGTTATGTATCGCCGTCCCCCAAAGCATGCCACTACTACCTCTGAAACCGGTGGTCTTGGGGCGTTACGTATCGCCGTACCCCAAGCCATAAGCTAGAACTTGGGGTGCGGATCTATGCTACCACCCAAGCTCTGAAACTAGGGTCTAGGGGCGTTACGTATCGATATCCCCCTCGCCCTGGTCTATGTGTGCACATGGTCTCTGTCCGTCAATTCCAACTGTGCCAAGTTACATAATGGGGTGAGTTTTTCCCTCATGCCTCGAAAAACATATAATTACTGCTGATAAACTTTTAAAACTTTAAATCAAATCTCAGGTAATATTTATATGAAAACTAAACAAGGCTAGCGCCCTAAAACTTTTAAAATTTAAGTTTTGAAATAAATCTTAATCTGAAACCAATAATTATAAAATCAATTTGCAAGAAAATAATTCTCCACTCACAGATTTGAAGTCCGGCTAAGCTTTCTTTACGTCACTGGGGGCGAGCGCGGCTCCTGTCGATTATCTATAAATATTCGATGTTAGAATCACCAGTTATAAAATACGATTCATAATCAAATAAAATTCCTTAATCTAATTTGATTCCCCATTAGAACTTTTTTATCTCTCTAATGGATTGTAAATACAACACCCCGATTCTTGGTTACACGTTCGTCTTCCAAAAAAAAATTTCTGCTTTCTGCTCGGCGCGTCGTGATGCAGCACAAGCTGCACATGTGATTTAATGAATAGCGAGGAGACTAAGGAAAGAAATGACAATTGAAAAAGAAGCAATGGCGGCTGAAAACATAGAAAACAATCCATGCCAGGTGGCAATACAGGATCACTTTAAGCCAGTCATTGATGGGAATTATTCTGTGATTTCCCATCAACCAATCAACGTCAATAATTTTGAGCTGAAACCTGCATTGATCAACATGGTGCAAAAGAACTAGTTTGGGGGTTCAGATGTAGAGGATCCCAACGTGCATTTAAGGATGTTCTCGGAGATGGCGGATACCATAAAGATGAATGGAGTCACTAAAGAGACCATCAGTCTACGCTTGTTTCCATTCTCTTTAAAGGATAAAGTGATGGGTTGGCTATAATCTATTCCGACGGGGAGCATCATGACATGGCAAGATATGGCTACCACATTCTTTACGAGGTTATTTCTACCAGCTAAATCTGCATAACTGGGAACAAAAATTAGCATATTTTGGCAGTTGGAGAATGAGAATATGTATGAGGTCTGTGAGCTATTTAAAGATCTATTTAGGAGGTGCCCACAACATAATTTTGAAGATTGAGTTCATAATCAGTTATTCTACAATGAGTTGAATGGTCCAAACAGGACCATGGTCGATGCAGCTGTTGGAGGAATCATGTTCAAGAAATCTGTTGAAGATACCTATGCTTTACTAGAAGAGATGACCATCAATAACTACCAATGGCCAAGTGAACGCACTACTGTACCTAAGGTGGATGGTATATATGAGGTGGATCCTATTGTTGCACTTACAGCTCAAGTGGCAACCCTCATGACTCATCTAGTAGCATTGACCAATCAACAGGGCCAACTATCTATTGAAACTGCTGCTACAAATAGAATGATCTTACCTGATGGATGATATGAGCAAGTTCAGTATGTGAACAATCAGAACTTCGAAAACTATAGAGGCAATCCTATGCCCAACTACTCTCATCCAAATTTGTTATATTCTAATACAAAGAATGTCTTGCAACCTTTATCTGGCTTCAACTATCCAAGTTCTGAGTAGAAACCTTCCTTAGAAGACCTCATGAGCATTTTTGTTTCTAAAACTTCAGAGAGGTTTGAGAAAAATGAGTCAAGGTTAAACCTTCTTTAGAAGTGCAGATTAGAGAGATTGCTTCTTCCATGGCCAATCAACAGAAATGGGTGTTTCATAGTAATACTGAAGTCAACCCCAAAGAACAGTGTCAAGCCATAACCCTCAAGAGCGGAAAAGAGATTAAAGACACCTCTCAGGACTTAAAGCAGTAAATGAGAACAATGCAGTAGTTCCCCCATATAAGCGACCTCTTATCCCAAAGACACATTTGTCATACCCTCAGCGCTTTCAAAGGAAGAAGTTGGATGCTCGGTTTTCCAAATTCCTTGACATCTTCAAAAAGATCCATATCAATATCCCTTTAGCAGATACATTAGAATAGATGCCCAATTATGTGAAGTTTATGAAGGAGATAATGTCCAAAAAGAGGAAGCTGACATATTTTGAAATAGCAGCACTCACAGAAGAGTGTAGTGCCATCATACATAAGAAGCTTCCACCAAAGCTAAATGATCATGCTAACTTCACCATACAGTGCACTATTGGGTATCGATATTTTGGTAAGGCACTGTGTGATTTATAGGCAAGTGTCAATCTCATGCCGTTTTCCATCTACAAACAGTTGGGCATATGTGAGGCAAAGCCAACCACGGTGACATTGTAGCTAGCAGATAGATCTCTCACCTACCTATGAGGAATAGTAGAAGAGGTGTTGGTTAAGGTGGATAAGTTCTATTTTCCTACGGATTTCCTTATTCTTGATATAGAGGAGGACTATGACGTCCCAATCATCCTTGGGAGTCATTTCTTGGCAACAGGTAGAGCGGTCATAGATGTGCAGAAATGTGAACTGAAAATGAGAGTTCAAAATGAAGAAGTCACCTTCAGTGTTTTCAAAGCCATGTTGAATCCTCAAGGTGATGTAGAATATCATAAGGTAGATATTGTAGAGAATGGAGTTGCAAACACGATATATGAATCAGTATTTTAGTAACCTAAGAGCATAGTGCAGCCGTGCATAAACGAAGATTCTCCGCAGCCAGAACTGGCACTGATCCCAAAGAACCATAAAAAAAGGAAAATAAGAGTCAATGCTCACTTGAAAATGATTCCTGGAAAGCTCAAAACATGGTCGAGCCAATTTTGCCATATATGCAGTCTAAAATTTCAACCATCAGCAGACCTTGGAGGACCATCCATGGATAAATTGCCACAGCCCGCCAAGCTATCTTTTTCATGTCATAACAATCGGTGGATACCAAAGAAGAAGGCACAAGAGATTACCCAGTCCATTACAATGAAGCCACCATGACCATTTGGGTGGTCGCGTCTGGCTGAAAACGTTAAACTTAACGCTAGTGGGGAGACAACTCTTACATTTGTTTCATTTTTTTCTTTATTTTATTTTATTTTATTTTATTATGTGTTATTTTCTTGTTTATTAGTTTACATGTGTTTTTATGCAGGCGATAGCACGAACCACACAACCCGCGCAACCAAATTTTGACCAGCAGGAGCCTGATCAACTCCATGTACGGTAGTGTTGTTCCTCACTTTTGTTTCTTTATGTTTATCTTACATTGAGTACAATATAAGTTTTAAGTTTGGGGGTGTGTGCATTGATCGGTGAAATCACACAAGCAACGCAAGCGCACATATCGCTCAAGTAGTATAAAAATTTCGATCCCACGAGGACTTAATTTCTACTGTTGTTATTAATTATTAATACTATTTATTTACAGGAATGATTGTTTGATTGATTGGTTGAATGTGGATTTTCTAAATAAATAAATACATAAAAGAAAATACTAAAGAAAATAAACAAAAGACACAAATATCTAGGGCCGTGATTCCACATAATATTATTCTAATGATGAATTGATTCTCTTACATATGTGTAATAAATCAGTCTGCTAACCTAGAACACGAAGATATGCAAAAGCTTATTCCGATGGTCAGATGCAACCACCCAGTATAACCCAATTAATCATATATCTATATTAACCACATTACCTGAATTCATTAAGTTCAAGTTCCAATTATGGCTACCCTCGTGTAGGACACAAAAATCGGCGATGCTGTCCCGGGATCGCGGCCCGGTCGGGAGTACGGAGTAGCCCGCGGGGGAAGTAAACCGGAGAAATAAATAGAGTCGCCACCCAGTGTGAACTGGGAAATGATTTAAGGCCGCACTCACCCCTCGCAAGGGAAGACCTCAAACCGTTGGGTTCAGAATGGTCCCTTACTTATGCCACTTATAATGAATGGATTTGTGCAATAATATAACCAAGTCTACGCAACATACATACATAAGAATATCCTATATCTAAGTTTGCATACAACCTATATCTGAGTTCGCATGCATAGAAGTAAATCGACATAACGGCAAGAACACAATTCATAAACACATTAAATAGATAAATGCAGAAATATAAATAAATGATAATTATCTAAGCGTAAATAATGAAATGATATGATTAATCATGTAGTGCAAAAGAAATGATCAAAGAAGCAAACATGCATGAAATGTGACGAAAAGAAATCTGTTCACAGTATATGCGTTCGTGTAGCGTTTAAAAATTCATTCGAATGATAAACAGAATGTTTGCGTTCGTATAGCGTTCGGAAATGCGTTCGAACGGGATGAGACCTGATGCATGGTAAAGTAGAATGCATGCGCGTTCGAGTAGCGTTCTGAAACGCGTTCGAATGGAAATGAGACAGAATGTTCCTGTTCATATAGCGTTCGGAAACACATTCGAACAGGATAATACCTGATGCATGACAAAAAAAAATGCATGCGCGTTCGAGTAGAGTTCATAAACGCGTTCGAACGGACTGAGGCATAATGCATACGTTCATGTAGCGTTCTGAAACGCGTTCGAACGAGATTACCAAAAATGGTATCTGAAACGACGTAAACCCATTCGTGAATGAACAAATATATAATATAGGACCTCGTATGCCCGATTGATCATATTTCACATTCAATCGAGTGTACTTCGTCCGGTGCGGCAAAACATCGTGGTAAAGGTAGCCTTTAGGCATTTCCCTCGAATAGAGGACCTTTAATCCACCCTAGTTAGCCTATGCGCACTAGAATGCAATGCATGCGTAAATAAAGCAATGACATAATAAAATGCGCGGTAAAACATCATGGTAAAGGTAGCCTTTAGGCATTTCCCACGAATAGAGGACCTTTAATCCACCCTAGTTAGCCCATGCGCATTAAATTATCAATGCATGACTAAAGAAACAACACATCGAAAATAAATAGCGGAACAAAATTAAATACAAAAATATAACACGTGCTTGAAAGTTTCTCAAGTGGTACGTGGAGTTGTATCCCAAGTACAGACCGCACTACCGTCCATTCAGATTCGGCTACAGAATTTACGTCTGGGTTTCGATCCGATATACCGCAAGAGATAACATGCAATTATTAACACAATGTAAATAAAAATAGACGTGAAATATAATAATGCATATGATGAAATAACAATAAATAACGGAAGCGATAAATAGTAAAATAAGTGCGAAACAGAAATAAAGATAAATGCAGGATAAAATAAATGGCGGAATAATAAAAGAGAGATGTGACCAATAGTTAGGCCGTTTTTAATGTAGGACTTCGCATGCCCGGTTGGACGTATTCCACGTCCTACCAAGCATGCCGTGTCCGGGAGAACAAAATAAAAATATAACAAAGGGTGCCCTCAGGTCTTACCTTTTAAGTCGCTTCCCGGGAGTGCGTTTCGTCGTCGCCGGAAGGGTTAATACTCCGTTATTTTTCTGGTTTGCCGTTATTTTGGGCTGCTATTTCCGCTGCTTTCTTCACTGTTTTGCTTTTTGGGGACTTTTTGTCTCGATTTGGCTACTGTTTTCAAGGGTTATTGCTCATTGTGTTGGAAGCAGTTTAAGGGACTGTTTTGGTGTTGTTTCAGGGACTGTTTTGGACTGTTTTTGGTGTGTAGTTTGTTGTTTGCTGAGTTAGGGGTGTTAGGGTTTGCCGTGTGGTGTGTATTTTGTTGGCTCACGTAGTTGAGGGTTTGAGTGGGAGGGCCGAGTGCTGTCCAGGGTTT
Source organism: Zanthoxylum bungeanum (assembly GCA_019454045.1). Classification (NCBI taxonomy): domain Eukaryota; kingdom Viridiplantae; phylum Streptophyta; class Magnoliopsida; order Sapindales; family Rutaceae; genus Zanthoxylum; species Zanthoxylum bungeanum. The sequence goes on along the minus strand of SKCR01046985.1, from coordinate 11,427 downwards.
GTTTTTTTGTGAATGGCGTGAGGTGTAGCCTAGTGTTTGCCGAGTGTCTTAGGGCTTTTACGTGTAAGCTGTGTGTGAGTTATGTGAAGGAGGTGGCCATGTGCGTGTGTTTAGTGAGAGAGAGAGAAGTGTTTAGGTTTTGTATGAATGAGGTCTCGGTCAGTGGTGAGTGACCTGGTGTGCGGTTTGTGAAGATGAGGGATGCGTGGCTTATGGGTTTGTGGCCTGGAAGGGTTGCTACATGAATAATAAGAAGGTGTTATGTCTCTTAGGGTTTTTATGGTGAGAAGGAAGGCAGTGAGAGAGAGAGAGTGTCTTGAGTGTTGAATGTGAGAGGAAGGGTTGCGTGAAGGGTTTTTGGTTCAGTCGAGGGAGTGCCAAGGATCTCTAAACAATGATTTGTGTGTGAATAATCAAGTAAAGTTTGCGGAATTAAATTACATTGATCGGTTGAAATTCAAAACTTTTTCCTTGGATGTAGAAGCTCCAAGCCCTCATTTTGAGTTCCAAACTCTTGGGTGAGTTTCCCTATCACCTTTCTTTGACTTCCAAATTGCTAGTTTTGTCCAAAAATTGAAACTTTGAAAGAAAGTTTTCCCTTCCAAAGGGAAGCAATTCGGCCAAGAGAGAAAGTAAAAGGGAGAAGATGAATAGTAAGTCCAACCTATTACAAAACATGTGTGTTGTGTTTTAAATGAAACATTTAACAAAGCCCAACTACTTACATCACCAATAGTGACTAGTGATGTAAGTAAAGTGGGTCCCACCACTTTAAATTCAAAATTCAAGTTGGCTTACACAATACACTTTCGGCTCGGGTTCATTTAATCCTATTAAACGAATTTTCTGCTGCGACGTAATTAAATCCAATTTAATTTAAATAATAATGCTTAGCAAAATTATTACGAAAGTCGCTTACGAATTAATTTTAAATTAATTCATTTGCTTGAATTAAAATCCAATTTTATTCCGTATTGAAATCCAATTTCAATTAATATATTCAATATATATTTTAGCCCATTAAATAAATTCAATAGGAAAATCCAATTTAACTATTAAATTTACTTTATCGATTAGTTCCAAATTAATCGTGTTCTCTCTCTTCTAGACGAATTTAATCCCAGATAAATTCTTGCCGTAATTAATCCCAGATTAATTATCTCTCATAATTAATCCCAGATTAATTCTCGCCGTGATTAATCCTAGATTAATTTTCTCTCTCATAATTAATCCCAGATTAATTCTCTGTTCGAGTCAAATGTCATCGGTGAATATTTGGGAAGCGACCCAAGAGATCCCTGGATATGTTGGCAGTAAATACAGTCATCGGACTATCCGAACATGTGCGTACCCGGTACCACATTCTTATCGATTTACAAGACATGGTTGGCTTCTAACAAAGCACCGTGCCTACCCAATTCTCCAGAAATATTCAACGAAGAATATATAATTTGTATCAGGCGTAGTATACAATGTATTGCGTAATACGATCCAGTATCAGATGTCACGTGCTAGGCCTAGGGCTGGAATTGTGTCTGCCCCGTACGAAGCATATATCGGATCACTAACAACTAGTCTCTGTAATCGGATAATCATGACCTAGTCATACTATCCGATAGCTATAACATTTAAGAGTACTAGTTCTGTATCTCTGCGTGATCATCATCTCCATATGACTGAAGTGATACTTCTATCTTGACATCACACCCAATACACTACGATTCTCAGTAAACCCAGAAGAGGCATACACAGAACCTGTTAAAGCTTTGGACGACCAAAACCAAAGTATACTGATTGTCGCAAGTATTAGCGATGCAAGTCTCAGGTTAAGACCACTTACACCTACCCTGATTCGGATTCCCATAGACATATAGTCATACTACCAATGGGATTCTGAGGGGTCTATCTAGAGCGAAGCTGTTCCCGGTCCAACGGCTAACAGAACCTCCTATCAAACTTGCATAAGTATCCAATACTTAAATATATGAGAACTATGCCGTTAAGCTTCCATAACGCGCACAAGTGTAATACTAGTCTATTCCACATTATCGATGTCCAATTTCGATAATACTACGACTATGGATATTTAATGATTAAATCTTTCGTGGATTAATATTGTCTCATATTTTATTAATCCAGTATTAATCATATGGACTTTTGTCATTTATATATCCAAGTAATCCAATTACAAATGATAAAAGAGCAATTTCCTTTGTCACATAGTTAATTTGTACAAAAACACCATGTCTTTTACAAATAGTGATGTTATGGGTAATAATTGTCCAACAAGGGGATCCACCTTTAATATTTCAAATGTAGAAATCTCACTTTATTATAATATAAAAATTATCAGTATTACTCAATTAAGTCAAACCAGCCATAAAGGCGGTGTTATTATTTGTCCATAAACTAGCCATATAAGTGGAAATCATCTGTCACCTAAGGACTGACCATATAGGCGGTGTCGCATTATGTCAAATAAATAAAACCAGCCATTAAGGCGGTATCAACTTCAATCCATATTATTAAATTAAAATTTTCATATTATAAATTAAGTGAGATTAATTTACCTTATCATATTAAAGGTATCACCCTTCCCCCAGCTGAAATAATTACTAAACATAAAAGAAAGTAAAAACACACAAACTATTATTACTACTAAAAAAAATAAAAATAAAAATAAAAATACATTACAAAACTAAAAAAAAAAAAACACACAAGATACAATCCTTAATTCTTATTCAAGAAACCAAAAAAAGTATAAAATTTACAAATGAAGTGGTTTGATATTTATAGGCAAAATTTTGCCTCCACCAATTTCTCCACCAAACATGCCACCAAATATGGCACCAAACATGGCACCAATTTGACAATTGCCATTTTTTATTTTATTTTATATTATTTTTGTTTTGAAAATGACTTTAATAATTACACATAACATACTTCCGGATATTTTATCAATTTTGGTCATGAAAACTTCAGAATTCGAAATTATTATGAACGTCGAAGTTGTAGATCTTTGAGTCTTCTTTAATCTAGATCCTGAATCCCATCAATTCTATATCGGAGTAGAAAGTTATGGCCAAAATATGAAAATTACGCAAAGTTGAAATTTCCGAATTATACTTCGTTAGAACGTCATTTCAAGTTTCCAACCTCTAAAATCCAAATGTCAAGTCCAGTTTTTGCCCTTATTTGTTCCATTGAATCCCGATTTTATTTTATTTGCACAATAAACTAAAACACATCAAAACGTTCATAAAACTCGGGAAACTTTACAAAACATTAGGTCAAAGGGGCGGTAAATATTGATATATTTTCAGCTCATCATGCATATAGTGATAGTTCCTGCTATTTTCATTTTTTTAAAAAAAAATTATTAATTATTTTAGTTTTTAGTCCTAGATAGTTAAACATAAGTCTAATGATGATGAATTTATTTGCTTTAGGATGAAATCTTAGAAACGATAAGTTTTTAATTGATTTTTACCTCATACATTGAGTATGTGATCTAGGTTAGACTCATAAGCACTTAACAATGGATATTTAGTAGTAAGAACCTAAGTAATTGACAAAGTGACTAGTTGAAGAAATTATTTACTGATGAATGAACGTTTGCTTAGATATCTATATCAATATGCTAGTGTTATGATGTATGGTATGGTTAAAAATAAAAGAAAAAAATAGATTGAAAAAGAATGAAAGCAAGAGAAAAGAAAGAAAAAAAGAAGAAGTAAAACCACCTATAACCGATAAGCGTGAAGCTACCAATAGGCGAGTGTTAGGACCACCATGAGGAGAAATGCTACCTTAGAGGGTAGATGTGTTGAAAAAAATGATGAAAAAAAAAGAAAAAAAAAAGAAAAAAAATATACCATACTGAGCACATAATAGGCAATTACATAGTACTTTTGAGATATCTAGGTTGGTTTGACTCATCGGATCTCAATTTTTGAGACGAAATCATCGAGTTGGCTTACTTATGAGTTGAGCTGTGACCAAACATTTACACACACACACACTATGAGTCTGACTTAGATACTTTATTCAAGAACTTGGATTTAAGTTGCATTGAGTACTTTCAAAGGTTCTCTGATTTCATTGATAGACATTCTTTGAAGACAACATTATGTATAACTATCGGGATTATTTTCTTTGCTATTATTATTATTATTATTATATTTTTGCATGATTATATGTTTGTGAATGAAGTTTCTGGGTGTCGTCGTTGTAAGCCCTCACGAGACTATTGTGTTAGGGTTGGTGCTCCGAGCGCTAATTTTATTATGTATTTCTATGTAAATACTAATGTAACGTTTTAGTAATGTAACGTTTTATTATGAATAAAATGAACAAATTCTTTTATATAACTTCTTTTTTTAATATGGTAAAGACGTAACCGACCTTAGAATGATTAGTTATGATACTGTTGCAAAAGCGTCACAACTGACATTGAGTTGTATCATGACGTTGTCATTCTTAGATAGTTCCCGGTCAAGGTTTACACTACTTGGTCAGTAAAGTAAACCTGTAGAGACTGGTACATGTCGTATATTGGAATCTTGGATTCCAATGGTTTCTCAGTGAACCATGAGTCTTGGTGACTCATATAGACGTGTAGGTGTTTATAGCGGATAAACACTGAACGACTCACCAAAGATTCTTAATGGATGGTACACCAACGTCAATAAGAATCTTCTCGGGTTGAGTGAGCATAGTGATTCTTTGACTTGAGATACCACTGTGGATATCTGAGTTATCCTCCACACTTAGATGGCAGTCACGTCACCGATCTATTTAGATCAAACCTCCGCCTATTCGTTATGTGTGGACTGATGCTCAGGATATCTTGTGTGTATCAAGATAAGATCTGTCAGCTCTATGTACAGAGCATATATGGAATTAGCAATCTGTTAAATCCATGGGCCCGTGGTACACTGTAGAAATTAGTTCTAAGTGTTTTTTGAGGGATTGCTAATAGAAACGTCGACGTGATTATATCTATAGAGATTTGACGTTTGTATCTATATCTCTGGATTAATCCGGATACTTGTGACGGAGGGATTATACGTATGCAGTGACCTCGACCTGTATGATTCAGTGAGTTTATCTGTGTTCGTCATAATTTACGGGTGGGTGAATTATGGACACGAAATTTGATTTCGTGACAGATATGCCCGAATCTAGAGAGTCTGACTAATGAAATTTACTCGTAGAGCACTAGGGCAACTATTATAAATAATATTGATGATTTATAACTCGTTTAATGGTTAAACGGGAAATACATGCAATCTGGACCTAACGGCCATTTCCGAATTAATGTGTATTTGTATTTAATATATGATATTATTAAATACACTTTAATTAAATATCAATTTGTGATATTTATAATTATATCATGAATATACATATTTGAGATATTTAATGTAAATATAATACATATATTTAAGATATTTATATTTATTAATTAATTATTTAATTGTTAAATAATTAAATTAATTTATAAAATAAATATCTTTATGTCATGATTAATTTGGAAATGACAAGTTATAATTGGAACACATATTTGATGACTTTATTAAAGATAGGATTTGCTTTATTAAAGCATAAATGTGGACCAATTAAATTCAAACAAATTTAAGTATTAGATATTTAATTTTTTGGTTTGAAAATTCAGCAAGGGTGAGTTGGTTTTATCAAAATTTGTTTTGATTCAATCTTGGTCATTCACGCAACATCAACAAAAATAACAAAAAGAAAGAATTGAGAGCATTTTAAAAGAAAAAGAAAACAAAGGCAAAAATTGGATTTTGTAAGTTATTTTCTTTCTTCTTCTTCATGAAAAATTGTTTCATAATTCTTGGCTTCAATTGTGTAGTTGAGATAATGCCTCTACTCTTTTTATTTGTAATTAAATTTGTTGGATGCTTGTTGGATGTGTTTATGCATGTAAAATTAATTTATTTGCTTATTAATGTAATTAAGCTTAATAAATTAATTAGAAAATTAAAGTTGCTATTCTAGAGTTAATTAGCCATTCATAATTAGCCTAGAATTGTTCTTGATTAATTTCATGATGGTGAGTATTAATTGGTGTGGTAATTTGAAAATTAAAGTATTGAATTTCCTTAATTTAGTGTAAATTGTCTAATTTGAGTGATTTATTAAATTAGGGTTCTTAGCCCACTCAAATTTTGGGGCTTTTCATATATATGCTTTAATTTGATGTATATTTGATGCATGAAAAAGTTGGGATTAATTGGATTTGATTGTGATGTGTTTTGAACAAATTGGGCCAAATTGCAATTAATTAAAATTCTGGGCTGTTTTGTAAATTCTAGAAAATTCTGGGCAGTGGCGCAAATCTGGAAACATTTTCTGGTTTTGTTGCAAACTTGGAAAAATTATTTTGGGATTAATTTGGAATTAATTAAATATGTAATTGACATATTTAAAACTAAAATAATTAATTTACGAAAGTTTGGGGTAATTTTTCTAATTAAAAGAAATATGATTTCTTGGGTTATATTTCATAATTTAAGTATTGGTTAATTAAATAAATAAGTTTATTTAATTGTTCCAATAAAAAAATTTGAAATCGGAAAAATCGTTTTTCCGCGTTCCGCTGCGCTAACCCTGTAATTCCCAATAAAACTCCAACATATTGTTGGGGCAGTTGTGGAACCCTTAGGGTCGGATCGGTGCCTCGGGCAGCGGAAATGGGTCTAACCCATAGATATCAAGTATGGGTGTAATTTTAAACATTTAATGAAATACTATATTCTATTACGAGTGTATAGAAAAAAATCGGGACTGAATCGGAGTCCGGAAGCTCCCGAACGAAGCAAAACAAAATTCCCGCGTAAATTTTATTTTTTTATTTTCATTTGAAAGTATCAGTGATTTAGCTCTCTGGAAAATTTCCAGAGAGCTGAGCAATTAGGGTCTATTACCCTAATTATTTCCGGTCTTCCCTAAACACTTCAAAAACATCCAAAATTAATTTTTAATTTCAAAACCAATATTAACACATGTTATAGAATAAAAATCAAGTTTTTCAAAATATCAAATATTTTTCCAAAAACATAAATTTATTCTAAATACGCATTTGCGTAAATTTTGAATCCAATACACAAACCATTTTAGGATCCCAATTAGAAATGTCTCATGAACAATTCTAGTCCACCTAAAGGTGGTTAAGTGAATCTAGAATGGTAGTCATAGCTCTAAGCTTTAATTTAGAGTTCCAAATTCTAATTAATTATTCTATGTCCAACATGAACATCTTTGACCTAATTATAAGCATGTTGTGTTTATACTTCTAAAGTATCTTAACACAATTGATTAGCCTTATTCAACATTAAGCTATGTGATCATATATCTAATACACAAATAAACATAGTTTTGGAGAAGATCAAACATTACCTAGTAAGCTTGATGCAAGATCCAATCTATTTCTCCTTTGTTGAAATTGTTGGAAAACCTCCAAAGTGTGTAAGCTTGACTTCAAGATCCAATCTTGTTTCCAATGCTTCCAAGCTCCACTTCAAGATCCAATCTTGATTTCTCCTATATGAAATGTTCTAGAGACCTCACAAGCTTCTCTAACCACTTCTCTAACTTAGGCTAATCTCTCAAGAATTTACTTATGCTTGTATTTGAACTTGTAATTAAAACCTTCATAAAACTTGCTATTTATAGCAAAACTTAGGCAATTTTTAATTAATAAAAGTTGTAATAACTTTTAAGTGAGCTTAATCTAATTTTTCCAAATATGTATAATTAGGTGTGACTAATCTCCATTGTCTCCCACTTAGATTTAATCCAATTAAATCAAGCCAATGATTAGGAAATGGATTTATTAAATGTTTGCCACCTTGATTTAATCCAATTAAATCAAGCCGAAACCACCTATTATTACATACTTACAATTACCATAATATCCTCAAATGGTAGAGATAATTATGATTTTACAATTAAGCCCTCATGTAATTATTGAATTAATCCAATTAATCTAATTAGGTCAAAGTAAATAATCAATGTTATCCAATAACATTTGATTATCTTATTTGATAATTATAATATCGAATAATATCTTTTATCAAAATTAATCGGCTACCCAAGTGCTCAACGAGTACACTTCATATTGGGACTCTCTAAGTTCAAACACGTTCGTCATAAAAGCCTAGCTAATATGTACGCAATTCGGCCACCTCCGAATTCGCGAAGAACACGAACGACCTTTCTGAATTATACGAGTCGAGGTCATCACATATGTTTAACAATCCCCCTGTCGTAGGCTATCCGAGTTGTGCTTAGGAAACATAGAATATACCGTCAAGTTTCCGAGATGCACATCTCATATCGACATGTTCATGATTCTTCATAACTGATGCGATCCACCATAGGTGATCGACTTTGGCAAAAGATTTAAGAATCGTGACTTTACTCACATGGATACCTAAATCCATTATGGTACACATACGGGCCGACGGATCATATCTTGCTTCGCACTTGATTACTGAGTGCATCGGTCCACACCCAACGATCATCTAGAGGCCAGACCATGAAAGGTTTCTGACATATATGGCATCTAAATGTGGAGGATCTCACACAAAATCAATGCTATCCTATACTCAAAGGATTACATATGCTATTCGACTCGAGGAGATGCCTATTGACGGTGGTGTGTACTTCCAACTATTAGGAATCACATGTGAGTCATTTAGTATTCGCTCCAATGAATGCCCACATGTCTATACGAGTTTCCGAAACTAATGGTACATCGCGTTAAACCATTGGAACTCCAATTCCAATATACGACATGTGCTAGTCTTCTAGGTTATAGGAATTCGACCGTATTCCAAAACCAATGACTATGAATATTTACTTTAAGAATAGTTTATACCCAGTGTCAAAACCATTCTAAGGTCGATGTCATTCTTAACATATCTATACATCAATTTAATACGCATAATGACAATACCATTAATGAGGTATGAAATAAAAAATGTAGTTATTTTATTAATAAATAATAAAATATACAAATCGGATTGACACTCCAAGCACCAACTCTATCAACTATAACTCGTCCACTAGGGTCACCTATGGGTTTAAAGCCTTGTTGCATATGCTAAATGCAATAGTGATCCCTACGAAAGTGGCCTAGTTAATTTTGTTTGTTTATTTTTATTTAGTCTTTTGCTCGGGACTAGCAAAATCTTCAGTTTGGGGTGTTTGATAAGTGCAGTTTATACTCACTTATTCCGGCATTCTTAGCTTAATATTTTGTTAGGTTTTGTGTCATTTAATGTATTTTTTTAGTTTCTTTTATGTTTTATTTATAGGAAGGATTAAAACATGGATCTTGGGGCAATATGACTTGTTTTAGGACCATACGGACGCATCGGAAGCACGCGAGAAAAGCAGAAAATGCATAAAACAACATCTAGATATTGTGTTTGGCGTCGTGTCGCCCCTTCAGCACTCACATACATATTTCTCGTGAGTTCAGCACCACGACGCCTCTTCAGCACTCACATACATATTTTCCGCAAGTTCAGTGTCGTGACGCCACTTTCCTTCGCCGCGACGTTGCGAAAAATACCCAAAAATAATAATTTTTAGGGTTTTACATGCATAAAGACTCCATGACTTCCCTATAAATACATAAGTTCATCCAAAATCCTAAACGAAGGCTAATACACAACATAAAGACTTAAAACACATATTTTAGAGAGATCTAAGGAGGAAGATTGAAGTGCGACAATAGGAGACGAAGACGGTGACGTCCAAAGGCGAAGGGATTCGATTTAGGTTTTATCATTTAGTTTCTTTTTTCAAACTCTAATGATTTCCATTATGTTCATGACATTACTTCCATTGTTTTATAATTTGGTCATGAACTAACTCCATAATTCTAGAGGATGATGTAGCCAATGCTTGAACCTATGTATTATTTGTCAGTTTGATTTTTATGAAGTTATAATTCAGTTTATTTATATTCTCTTGTGTTTAATGCTTCTTGTTTGTTAGCCACAAATTGAAATGATGAATGTTTAGAATCTATAGTTCGGGAGTGATGGATTTTGAATAGGATCTAGAAAATATAACATAGGAGTTTTATAGAGTTCGGGAGAATCTATAATTCCTTTGAAGTCTTTAACACAGAATCACATAGCGTAATGAATTGTTAATTACTAGATTTTTATAGGGATATCGAAGTATGAAATTGATAATATTTTCACTATTGCTCGGGAAATGGAGTGGAATACTTTAGGATTCTTGACTTATAAACAACACAACTGAATAAGGATTGAATGCCATGACAAATACATAGGGGATAACTAGGTGAAATTAGACTTTAGAATCTCCATATTCATTGGATTATCTTTATCAAACGTTTTATCATCTCATTTCTTTCATTTTTAGTTTTGATATTAGTTTAATTTCAATTTATAGTCTTTCTGAATAAAATTAGGATTATCAATTATAGTATTTAGTGTGAGTTGAATACAATCCTATGAGTTTGACACTCTCTCACTTATCTTTGCTAAAACTTGACACCGTACACTTACGGTACAATATAAAATATTGTAACAAATACGAAGACAAGAAATTCAAAGAAATCTTCAAGGTGTTGAACAAATAGGTTGAAAGCTATGAAGGTTTTGTGGCTCATAGGAATATCTTTTAACCCTGGAGGAAGTATGTTCTTTATTAGGTAGGGTAAAAAGAAAGGTTTCCCAATATCAAATTAGGTTTAAAACGCGTTATAAATAATTCAGTTCCACACTGGGGTTCGAACGCCACTCGAACACACCACGAATGGGTGCTTTGTGGAAAGGTTCGTTCGAACGTTTACTCGAACGCACCACGAATGTTTTTTCTCTGGAATGTTTTGTTCGAATGCTTACTCGAACGCACCTCGAACGTTTGCTCTCTGGAATATTTCGTTCAAAACCAACAACGAATGTGCCATTAACGCCACTCATTCGAACATCTATACGAACGCAGCACTAACAAAATTGCTCCAGCTTTTCTAAATAACAATCCAATTGCTCCAAGGTCTTAAAAACTTATTACAACCCAATTGAACTTATTTTGTTACGGACATTGCCAATAAAAATGGAATTAAGAAATATAATCAAGAAATATGATAATTTATTAATTTTTCATGATTTCCATATTTGTTTTGACTTTATATATATATTGTTAGCGCAAATCCACCCTTCAAGATTCGATCTTGACCAAGATTGGTGAACTCTTGATCAAGATTTACTTTCATGAAGCTTTCTCTTGCACTAGATCAAGCAACACATTATATACACAACAAAACAAAGAACAATAACAATACACAGCACAATAAGATGATGGATTAAAGAGAGCTTCACGCTCATTCTCATTAAGAAAATTTTCCAAACACGT